>CAMPGC010000119.1:10000-29835 GCA_946863875.1 Alloplasta piceator
ATTGAAAACAAGGGCGTTTCGAATCATTGAAAAACCTCGGATCATCGAAGACATTCGATGATTCCTCTCGCATGCTTATTACCGATCGATAGCGCTCCGCGGGCGATGGTCCGGGGGGACACCAAACATGAGTGGGAATATTATTTTTATATCTCCACTCGGCGTTCAAAGTAAGGTGTCCCAACACGGGCTCTCTTCGCTCCGACGTGCGCGCGACCGATGGCAATGGCTTGCCTAGGTTACCCTTGAGACCCTTCGCGGTTGGGAGGTAATTCGGCGTTTTTAACGACGCGAATTCCTTCCTCGTTCGATTCTCCACAGCGGCGTTGAAGAGGGCGCGCGCGTCCAAAGCAACGACGAAGCATTTTTTTTTATTGCGGGCACGATTGAAGAACAATGCGACTAATGAGATCGCGCGTTTGATAAAATTGTCCTGCTGATCGGGCGCAATCGATAGAAAAAAGTGCTGCCGATGCTATTTATGACGGGGTCCTCTCACCTCCTTTGACGGATACGCAACGTGTGGAGAGCGGCTCGCTCGTTTAACAATATGTGTAAGCCACGTCAGTGGTTAACACTTGACGAGAGTCCGTCTTTATTCGCTCTATCGTACATTGTATTTCAATATCGTACGTTAATGATCCTTCCGCAGGTTCACCTACGGAAACCTTGTTACGACTTTTACTTCCTCTAAATGATCAAGTTTGGTCATCTTCCCGGCAACATCGGCAATGCCGTAACATTGCCGCGCACCAGTCCGAAGACCTCACTAAATCATTCAATCGGTAGTAGCGACGGGCGGTGTGTACAAAGGGCAGGGACGTAATCAACGCGAGCTTATGACTCGCGCTTACTGGGAATTCCTCGTTCATGGGGAATAATTGCAAGCCCCAATCCCTAGCACGAAGGAGGTTCAGCGGGTTACCCGGACCTTTCGGCCAGGGAAGACACGCTGATTCCTTCAGTGTAGCGCGCGTGCGGCCCAGAACATCTAAGGGCATCACAGACCTGTTATTGCTCAATCTCGTGCGGCTAGAAGCCGCCTGTCCCTCTAAGAAGATTTGTTTGTACGTCGGTAGTAAAAACCACCCGACCGTAGGCCGGGGGCCTTCGAGATACCAGAAAGTACGCCTATTTAGCAGGCTAGAGTCTCGTTCGTTATCGGAATTAACCAGACAAATCGCTCCACCAACTAAGAACGGCCATGCACCACCACCCACCGAATCAAGAAAGAGCTATCAATCTGTCAATCCTTCCGGTGTCCGGGCCTGGTGAGGTTTCCCGTGTTGAGTCAAATTAAGCCGCAGGCTCCACTCCTGGTGGTGCCCTTCCGTCAATTCCTTTAAGTTTCAGCTTTGCAACCATACTTCCCCCGGAACCCAAAAGCTTTGGTTTCCCGGAAGCTGCCCGCCGAGTCATCGGAGGAACTTCGGCGGATCGCTAGCTGGCATCGTTTATGGTTAGAACTAGGGCGGTATCTGATCGCCTTCGAACCTCTAACTTTCGTTCTTGATTAATGAAAACATTTTTGGCAAATGCTTTCGCTTCTGTCCGTCTTGCGACGATCCAAGAATTTCACCTCTAACGTCGCAATACGAATGCCCCCATCTGTCCCTATTAATCATTACCTCGGGGTTCCGAAAACCAACAAAATAGAACCGAGGTCCTATTCCATTATTCCATGCACACAGTATTCAGGCGAAGACAGCCTGCTTTAAGCACTCTAATTTGTTCAAAGTAAACGTACCGGCCCACCTCGACACTCGATGAAGAGCACCGCGATAGGATATTATTTGGACCGCCCCGTAAGGGGCTAAGCCCACCGGTAGGACGTCTCACGGCATGCTAGTTAAACACCGCGAGCGGTGAACCAACATCGTGACACACAGATTCAACTACGAGCTTTTTAACCGCAACAACTTTAATATACGCTATTAGAGCTGGAATTACCGCGGCTGCTGGCACCAGACTTGCCCTCTAATGGATCCTCGTTAAAGGATTTAAAGTGTACTCATTCCGATTACGGGGCCTCGGATGAGTCCCGTATCGTTATTTTTCGTCACTACCTCCCCGTGCCGGGAGTGGGTAATTTGCGCGCCTGCTGCCTTCCTTGGATGTGGTAGCCGTTTCTCAGGCTCCCTCTCCGGAATCGAACCCTGATTCCCCGTTACCCGTAACAACCATGGTAGGCGCAGAACCTACCATCGAAAGTTGATAAGGCAGACATTTGAAAGATGCGTCGCCGGTACGAGACCGTGCGATCAGCACAAAGTTATTCAGAGTCACCAAGGTAAACGATGGACGAGAGCGGAAGCCCCGCCACCGATTGGTTTTGATCTAATAAAAGCGTCCCTCCCATCTCTGGTCGGGACTCTGGTTTGCATGTATTAGCTCTAGAATTACCACAGTTATCCAAGTAAATGTGAGTACGATCTAAGGAACCATAACTGATTTAATGAGCCATTCGCGGTTTCACCTTTATACGGCATGTACTGAGACATGCATGGCTTAATCTTTGAGACAAGCATATGACTACTGGCAGGATCAACCAGGGAGCTTCGTTTGGTGTAACGAAAAGCTCGTTTCAAACGAGCGCGCTGATATTCCGTACGCGGAACGCTCACGCATAGTTTTGCGGGGCTCTCGCGATATAACGTAACGGCGCGCGCTCGTTACTTCGAGCTCTGCGCATTCTGATTCCTCCGCGCAATAAAAAATTACGCAGCAGAAAACAGACTCGATATTTCGATTTCAATCGCGACTCGGACAAGGCGTTCTTCGCAAGTCTCAGCCGGATTTATAATTTTTTTAAATTATTATTTTCATTCTCAAACAACCGGGGGCCAGTGAGTGAATATTTTTCACTCGACATGACGAGAACCAGTGCGGAACATGCTGATTTTTTGAGGCAAAGCCTACTATCCAACCATATATAATATCATCGAAAGTTCTTCTCGTTTGGTAAAATATAATAATATATTTTCCATTCCTCTTGGGCTAGAATTTTTGTTTCTTCATCGTCTTTGAATGTGTTTTTCTTCATTTATTATTTTTCACGGCAAAACACACAGCGTGTATTTTCAAGTGACGTAAAATTTTGTTATTCGCACTTTTTCTCCATTCGCCCGGATATGGGTGAGTCGATGCTCTGTCTTTTCAACATACAACTTGACGCCTTGGCGCTTACCACGTAAAGGGCCATTCGGTCATAGACGCCGACCCGTGGTATTGATGCGTGTCAGAAAAATTATGTAAAATAAATATAATCTGTATGCATTTTGAAAATCAGATGAAGAGAGAATCTTCTCTGAGCGGACCAATATTATTGTATCGTGTACCGCTTATTCCGACTCTCTTACAGATACGAGCGGTGCCGACTGGGGTTCGCCGCACGAAGGTCCACAGCCCGTCCGTAAAGGGGACGCGGCTAGCGATGAGAGTGTCAGCGCGCCATAGGCACGCTCGGACTTAGCCCCTGAGCGCTACAAGAATGAAGCGAATGTTCGTTAACTCCCATTGCTGATTCAAGACGATGAAATGAAAAATTTGTGAATAATCCATTGAATTACGAAATTGTATCTGTTTTTTTTTTGTATTTTCAATTTTTCGTGACCAGAGATATATATTCATGTATGTATATGTATGATAATTTTTTTGTTTTTTGTATTTGCTGTTTTTTTTTCTTTTTCCCCAATTGTTATGGGAAACCTCGTCAAGAGTAAGAATCAGGAACCCACACTATCGTCGGATTCCGTCACGATGATGAGATTCGAAGTAAGAACTCGATAGAGTAATATTATATAAGAAATTCGAGAATATTCCAAGATATCGGCGTTCTGGATTTGAGAATGAAGATTATTCTAAATTTACGAGAAATAAATTGTGAGGTGATAATGTAGCTTCTTCAATAACATAATTTGCTCGAACGTGATCTATCCGTTGATGAATTTTTGCTTTTTTAAACATTTTCTCGAAACCCCGATACCCCTGGCACATTCAAGCCACGTCCGACTATGAGCGTTCGACCATCCAGTGAGAGCTTTCTCGAACACTACGAAGGCCCACCGGCAGAGTCCCTTGACGCGCATTGCTTTTCGATATTCTCAAAAGTCCGAAGATGCTCGAACGAAATATGAGTGTTCGAGATTTTGAATGATGATTTATCGAAAAAAAATTTTATCACCACAATTCAAGTAGTCGTTCGTGATATTTTCGTTGACAATGTTGATTTTAATTTTTTTTTTTTTTTTTTTTTTTCTCATTCACGAATACTCATTGCAACTCATTCGTTCGATCGGCGTCCGAATATAAGCGTTCGAGCATCGTCAAAGAGCCTCCACGTACACTTGTTACGGCCCACCGGCAGAGTCCCTGGACGCGCATTGCTTCAAGATATTCGCAAGAGTCCGAACGAGCTCGATCGAACTATGAGTGTTCGGGATATTGAGAAATGATTGATTAAAAAAAAAAAAAAAAAAATCAATGAGCTTACATTCGCTCGCTCCTTCGTCATCTTCCGTCAATAAATATTTTGCTTTCTCGTTTATATTCAAGAGCTCAGACGCCCCTCGCTTCTCAACTCGACTTTGGACTATGAGCGTTCGACGATCTTGCAAGAGCCTCTTCGTATAGTTCGACGTCCCACTGGCAGAGTCATACCTCGACGCGCATCGCATTGAGATATTCGTCAAAGTCCGAACGAGCTCGAAAGAACTATGAGTGTTCGAGATTCTGTGGAAAAAATTATTGAAGAAAAAAAAATTCACCGACACTCGCTTGCTCGTTTATTATCTGAATCCGAAAGATATTTCGTTCACTCGTTATTTTTCAAGTGCTCATTGGCATCTCGATCCTCAGCTCGGACACCGAATATGAGCGTTCGACAATGAAGCTAGAGCCCAATCGTACGCTCGAACGGTCGACTGGGAGAGTCCCACGACGCGCATTGCTTTTCGATATTCTCAAAAGTCCGAAGATGCTCGAACGAAGTATGAGTGTTCGAGATTTTGAATGATGATTTATCGAAAAAAAATTTTATCACCACAATTCAAGTAGTCGTTCGTGATATTTTCGTTGACAATATTGATTTTGATTTTTTTTTTTTTTTTTTTTTTCCCTCTCATTCACGAATACTCATTGCCACTCATTCGTTCGATCGGCGTCCGAATATAAGCGTTCGAGCATCGTCAAAGAGCCTCCACGTACACTTGTTACGGCCCACCGGCAGAGTCCCTGGACGCGCATTGCTTCAAGATATTCGTAAGAGTCCGAACGAGCTCGATCGAACTATGAGTGTTCGGGATATTGAGAAATGATTGATTAAAAAAAAAAAAAAAAAAATCAATGAGCTTACATTCGCTCGCTCCTTCGTCATCTTCCGTCAATAAATATTTTGCTTTCTCGTTTATATTCAAGAGCTCAGACGCCCCTCGCTTCTCAACTCGACTTTGGACTATGAGCGTTCGACGATCTTGCAAGAGCCTCTTCGTATAGTTCGACGTCCCACTGGCAGAGTCATACCTCGACGCGCATCGCATTGAGATATTCGTCAAAGTCCGAACGAGCTCGAAAGAACTATGAGTGTTCGAGATTCTGTGGAAAAAATTATTGAAGAAAAAAAAATTCACCGACACTCGCTTGCTCGTTTATTATCTGAATCCGAAAGATATTTCGTTCACTCGTTATTTTTCAAGTGCTCATTGGCATCTCGATCCTCAGCTCGGACACCGAATATGAGCGTTCGACAATGAAGCTAGAGCCCAATCGTACGCTCGAACGGTCGACTGGGAGAGTCCCACGACGCGCATTGCTTTTCGATATTCTCAAAAGTCCGAAGATGCTCGAACGAAGTATGAGTGTTCGAGATTTTGAATGATGATTTATCGAAAAAAAATTTTATCACCACAATTCAAGTAGTCGTTCGTGATATTTTCGTTGACAATTTTGATTTTAATTTTTTTTTTTTTTTTTCTCTCATTCACGAATACTCATTGCCACTTATTCGTTCGATCGGCGTCCGAATATAAGCGTTCGAGCATCGTCAAAGAGCCTCCACGTACACTTGTTACGGCCCACCGGCAGAGTCCCTGGACGCGCATTGCTTCAAGATATTCGTGAGAGTCCGAACGAGCTCGATCGAACTATGAGTGTTCGGGATATTGAGAAATGATTGATTGAAAAAAAAAAAAAAAAAAAAAAAAATCAATTAGCTTACATTCGCTCGCTCCTTCGTCATCTTCCGTCAATAAATATTTTGTTTTCTCGTTTATTTTCAAGAGCTCAGACGCCCCTCGCTTCTCAACTCGACGTCGGACTATGAGCGTTCGACGATCTTGCAAGAGCCTCTTCGTATAGTTCGACGTCCCACTGGCAGAGTCATACCTCGACGCGCATCGCATCGAGATATTCGTCAAAGTCCGAACGAGCTCGAAAGAACTATGAGTGTTCGAGATTCTGTGGAAAAAATTATTGAAGAAAAAAAAATTCACCGACACTCGCTTGCTCGTTTATTATCTGAATCCGAAAGATATTTCGTTCACTCGTTATTTTTCAAGTGCTCATTGGCATCTCGATCCTCAGCTCGGACACCGAATATGAGCGTTCGACAATGAAGCTAGAGCCCAATCGTACGCTCGAACGGTCGACTGGGAGAGTCCCACGACGCGCATTGCTTTTCGATATTCTCAAAAGTCCGAAGATGCTCGAACGAAGTATGAGTGTTCGAGATTTTGAATGATGATTTATCGAAAAAAAATTTTATCACCACAATTCAAGTAGTCGTTCGTGATATTTTCGTTGACAATATTGATTTTGATTTTTTTTTTTTTTTTTTTTTCCCTCTCATTCACGAATACTCATTGCCACTCATTCGTTCGATCGGCGTCCGAATATAAGCGTTCGAGCATCGTCAAAGAGCCTCCACGTACACTTGTTACGGCCCACCGGCAGAGTCCCTGGACGCGCATTGCTTCAAGATATTCGTAAGAGTCCGAACGAGCTCGATCGAACTATGAGTTTTCGGGATATTGAGAAATGATTGATTGAAAGAAAAACAAAAAAAAAATCAATTAGCTTACATTCGCTCGCTCCTTCGTCATCTTCCGTCAATAAATATTTTGCTTTCTCGTTTATTTTCAAGAGCTCAGACGCCCCTCGCTTCTCAACTCGACGTCGGACTATGAGCGTTCGACGATCTTGCAAGAGCCTCTTCGTATAGTTCGACGTCCCACTGGCAGAGTCATACCTCGACGCGCATCGCATCGAGATATTCGTCAAAGTCCGAACGAGCTCGAAAGAACTATGAGTGTTCGAGATTCTGTGGAAAAAATTATTGAAGAAAAAAAAAATTCACCGACACTCGCTTGCTCGTTTATTATCTAAATCCGAAAGATATTTCGTTCACTCGTTATTTTTCAAGTGCTCATTGGCATCTCGATCCTCAGCTCGGACACCGAATATGAGCGTTCGACAATGAAGCTAGAGCCCAATCGTACGCTCGAACGGTCGACTGGGAGAGTCCCACGACGCGCATTGCTTTTCGATATTCTCAAAAGTCCGAAGATGCTCGAACGAAGTATGAGTGTTCGAGATTTTGAATGATGATTTATCGAAAAAAAATTTTATCACCACAATTCAAGTAGTCGTTCGTGATATTTTCGTTGACAATATTGATTTTGATTTTTTTTTTTTTTTTTTTTTTCCCTCTCATTCACGAATACTCATTGCCACTCATTCGTTCGATCGGCGTCCGAATATAAGCGTTCGAGCATCGTCAAAGAGCCTCCACGTACACTTGTTACGGCCCACCGGCAGAGTCCCTGGACGCGCATTGCTTCAAGATATTCGTAAGAGTCCGAACGAGCTCGATCGAACTATGAGTTTTCGGGATATTGAGAAATGATTGATTGAAAGAAAAACAAAAAAAAAATCAATTAGCTTACATTCGCTCGCTCCTTCGTCATCTTCCGTCAATAAATATTTTGCTTTCTCGTTTATTTTCAAGAGCTCAGACGCCCCTCGCTTCTCAACTCGACGTCGGACTATGAGCGTTCGACGTCTTGCAAGAGCCTCTTCGTATAGTTCGACGTCCCACTGGCAGAGTCATACCTCGACGCGCATCGCATCGAGATATTCGTCAAAGTCCGAACGAGCTCGAAAGAACTATGAGTGTTCGAGATTCTGTGGAAAAAATTATTGAAGAAAAAAAAATTCACCGACACTCGCTTGCTCGTTTATTATCTGAATCCGAAAGATATTTCGTTCACTCGTTATTTTTCAAGTGCTCATTGGCATCTCGATCCTCAGCTCGGACACCGAATATGAGCGTTCGACAATGAAGCTAGAGCCCAATCGTACGCTCGAACGGTCGACTGGGAGAGTCCCACGACGCGCATTGCTTTTCGATATTCTCAAAAGTCCGAAGATGCTCGAACGAAGTATGAGTGTTCGAGATTTTGAATGATGATTTATCGAAAAAAAATTTTATCACCACAATTCAAGTAGTCGTTCGTGATATTTTCGTTGACAATATTGATTTTGATTTTTTTTTTTTTTTTTTTTTCCCTCTCATTCACGAATACTCATTGCCACTCATTCGTTCGATCGGCGTCCGAATATAAGCGTTCGAGCATCGTCAAAGAGCCTCCACGTACACTTGTTACGGCCCACCGGCAGAGTCCCTGGACGCGCATTGCTTCAAGATATTCGTAAGAGTCCGAACGAGCTCGATCGAACTATGAGTTTTCGGGATATTGAGAAATGATTGATTGAAAGAAAAACAAAAAAAAAATCAATTAGCTTACATTCGCTCGCTCCTTCGTCATCTTCCGTCAATAAATATTTTGCTTTCTCGTTTATTTTCAAGAGCTCAGACGCCCCTCGCTTCTCAACTCGACGTCGGACTATGAGCGTTCGACGATCTTGCAAGAGCCTCTTCGTATAGTTCGACGTCCCACTGGCAGAGTCATACCTCGACGCGCATCGCATCGAGATATTCGTCAAAGTCCGAACGAGCTCGAAAGAACTATGAGTGTTCGAGATTCTGTGGAAAAAATTATTGAAGAAAAAAAAAATTCACCGACACTCGCTTGCTCGTTTATTATCTAAATCCGAAAGATATTTCGTTCACTCGTTATTTTTCAAGTGCTCATTGGCATCTCGATCCTCAGCTCGGACACCGAATATGAGCGTTCGACAATGAAGCTAGAGCCCAATCGTACGCTCGAACGGTCGACTGGGAGAGTCCCACGACGCGCATTGCTTTTCGATATTCTCAAAAGTCCGAAGATGCTCGAACGAAGTATGAGTGTTCGAGATTTTGAATGATGATTTATCGAAAAAAAATTTTATCACCACAATTCAAGTAGTCGTTCGTGATATTTTCGTTGACAATATTGATTTTGATTTTTTTTTTTTTTTTTTTTTTCCCTCTCATTCACGAATACTCATTGCCACTCATTCGTTCGATCGGCGTCCGAATATAAGCGTTCGAGCATCGTCAAAGAGCCTCCACGTACACTTGTTACGGCCCACCGGCAGAGTCCCTGGACGCGCATTGCTTCAAGATATTCGTAAGAGTCCGAACGAGCTCGATCGAACTATGAGTTTTCGGGATATTGAGAAATGATTGATTGAAAAAAAAAAAAAAAAAATCAATGAGCTTACATTCGCTCGCTCCTTCGTCATCTTCCGTCAATAAATATTTTGCTTTCTCGTTTATATTCAAGAGCTCAGACGCCCCTCGCTTCTCAACTCGACTTTGGACTATGAGCGTTCGACGATCTTGCAAGAGCCTCTTCGTATAGTTCGACGTCCCACTGGCAGAGTCATACCTCGACGCGCATCGCATTGAGATATTCGTCAAAGTCCGAACGAGCTCGAAAGAACTATGAGTGTTCGAGATTCTGTGGAAAAAATTATTGAAGAAAAAAAAATTCACCGACACTCGCTTGCTCGTTTATTATCTGAATCCGAAAGATATTTCGTTCACTCGTTATTTTTCAAGTGCTCATTGGCATCTCGATCCTCAGCTCGGACACCGAATATGAGCGTTCGACAATGAAGCTAGAGCCCAATCGTACGCTCGAACGGTCGACTGGGAGAGTCCCACGACGCGCATTGCTTTTCGATATTCTCAAAAGTCCGAAGATGCTCGAACGAAGTATGAGTGTTCGAGATTTTGAATGATGATTTATCGAAAAAAAATTTTATCACCACAATTCAAGTAGTCGTTCGTGATATTTTCGTTGACAATTTTGATTTTAATTTTTTTTTTTTTTTTTCTCTCATTCACGAATACTCATTGCCACTTATTCGTTCGATCGGCGTCCGAATATAAGCGTTCGAGCATCGTCAAAGAGCCTCCACGTACACTTGTTACGGCCCACCGGCAGAGTCCCTGGACGCGCATTGCTTCAAGATATTCGTGAGAGTCCGAACGAGCTCGATCGAACTATGAGTGTTCGGGATATTGAGAAATGATTGATTGAAAAAAAAAAAAAAAAAAAAAAAAATCAATTAGCTTACATTCGCTCGCTCCTTCGTCATCTTCCGTCAATAAATATTTTGTTTTCTCGTTTATTTTCAAGAGCTCAGACGCCCCTCGCTTCTCAACTCGACGTCGGACTATGAGCGTTCGACGATCTTGCAAGAGCCTCTTCGTATAGTTCGACGTCCCACTGGCAGAGTCATACCTCGACGCGCATCGCATCGAGATATTCGTCAAAGTCCGAACGAGCTCGAAAGAACTATGAGTGTTCGAGATTCTGTGGAAAAAATTATTGAAGAAAAAAAAATTCACCGACACTCGCTTGCTCGTTTATTATCTGAATCCGAAAGATATTTCGTTCACTCGTTATTTTTCAAGTGCTCATTGGCATCTCGATCCTCAGCTCGGACACCGAATATGAGCGTTCGACAATGAAGCTAGAGCCCAATCGTACGCTCGAACGGTCGACTGGGAGAGTCCCACGACGCGCATTGCTTTTCGATATTCTCAAAAGTCCGAAGATGCTCGAACGAAGTATGAGTGTTCGAGATTTTGAATGATGATTTATCGAAAAAAAATTTTATCACCACAATTCAAGTAGTCGTTCGTGATATTTTCGTTGACAATATTGATTTTGATTTTTTTTTTTTTTTTTTTTTCCCTCTCATTCACGAATACTCATTGCCACTCATTCGTTCGATCGGCGTCCGAATATAAGCGTTCGAGCATCGTCAAAGAGCCTCCACGTACACTTGTTACGGCCCACCGGCAGAGTCCCTGGACGCGCATTGCTTCAAGATATTCGTAAGAGTCCGAACGAGCTCGATCGAACTATGAGTTTTCGGGATATTGAGAAATGATTGATTGAAAGAAAAACAAAAAAAAAATCAATTAGCTTACATTCGCTCGCTCCTTCGTCATCTTCCGTCAATAAATATTTTGCTTTCTCGTTTATTTTCAAGAGCTCAGACGCCCCTCGCTTCTCAACTCGACGTCGGACTATGAGCGTTCGACGATCTTGCAAGAGCCTCTTCGTATAGTTCGACGTCCCACTGGCAGAGTCATACCTCGACGCGCATCGCATCGAGATATTCGTCAAAGTCCGAACGAGCTCGAAAGAACTATGAGTGTTCGAGATTCTGTGGAAAAAATTATTGAAGAAAAAAAAAATTCACCGACACTCGCTTGCTCGTTTATTATCTAAATCCGAAAGATATTTCGTTCACTCGTTATTTTTCAAGTGCTCATTGGCATCTCGATCCTCAGCTCGGACACCGAATATGAGCGTTCGACAATGAAGCTAGAGCCCAATCGTACGCTCGAACGGTCGACTGGGAGAGTCCCACGACGCGCATTGCTTTTCGATATTCTCAAAAGTCCGAAGATGCTCGAACGAAGTATGAGTGTTCGAGATTTTGAATGATGATTTATCGAAAAAAAATTTTATCACCACAATTCAAGTAGTCGTTCGTGATATTTTCGTTGACAATATTGATTTTGATTTTTTTTTTTTTTTTTTTTTTCCCTCTCATTCACGAATACTCATTGCCACTCATTCGTTCGATCGGCGTCCGAATATAAGCGTTCGAGCATCGTCAAAGAGCCTCCACGTACACTTGTTACGGCCCACCGGCAGAGTCCCTGGACGCGCATTGCTTCAAGATATTCGTAAGAGTCCGAACGAGCTCGATCGAACTATGAGTTTTCGGGATATTGAGAAATGATTGATTGAAAGAAAAACAAAAAAAAAATCAATTAGCTTACATTCGCTCGCTCCTTCGTCATCTTCCGTCAATAAATATTTTGCTTTCTCGTTTATTTTCAAGAGCTCAGACGCCCCTCGCTTCTCAACTCGACGTCGGACTATGAGCGTTCGACGTCTTGCAAGAGCCTCTTCGTATAGTTCGACGTCCCACTGGCAGAGTCATACCTCGACGCGCATCGCATCGAGATATTCGTCAAAGTCCGAACGAGCTCGAAAGAACTATGAGTGTTCGAGATTCTGTGGAAAAAATTATTGAAGAAAAAAAAATTCACCGACACTCGCTTGCTCGTTTATTATCTGAATCCGAAAGATATTTCGTTCACTCGTTATTTTTCAAGTGCTCATTGGCATCTCGATCCTCAGCTCGGACACCGAATATGAGCGTTCGACAATGAAGCTAGAGCCCAATCGTACGCTCGAACGGTCGACTGGGAGAGTCCCACGACGCGCATTGCTTTTCGATATTCTCAAAAGTCCGAAGATGCTCGAACGAAGTATGAGTGTTCGAGATTTTGAATGATGATTTATCGAAAAAAAATTTTATCACCACAATTCAAGTAGTCGTTCGTGATATTTTCGTTGACAATATTGATTTTGATTTTTTTTTTTTTTTTTTTTTCCCTCTCATTCACGAATACTCATTGCCACTCATTCGTTCGATCGGCGTCCGAATATAAGCGTTCGAGCATCGTCAAAGAGCCTCCACGTACACTTGTTACGGCCCACCGGCAGAGTCCCTGGACGCGCATTGCTTCAAGATATTCGTAAGAGTCCGAACGAGCTCGATCGAACTATGAGTTTTCGGGATATTGAGAAATGATTGATTGAAAGAAAAACAAAAAAAAAATCAATTAGCTTACATTCGCTCGCTCCTTCGTCATCTTCCGTCAATAAATATTTTGCTTTCTCGTTTATTTTCAAGAGCTCAGACGCCCCTCGCTTCTCAACTCGACGTCGGACTATGAGCGTTCGACGATCTTGCAAGAGCCTCTTCGTATAGTTCGACGTCCCACTGGCAGAGTCATACCTCGACGCGCATCGCATCGAGATATTCGTCAAAGTCCGAACGAGCTCGAAAGAACTATGAGTGTTCGAGATTCTGTGGAAAAAATTATTGAAGAAAAAAAAAATTCACCGACACTCGCTTGCTCGTTTATTATCTAAATCCGAAAGATATTTCGTTCACTCGTTATTTTTCAAGTGCTCATTGGCATCTCGATCCTCAGCTCGGACACCGAATATGAGCGTTCGACAATGAAGCTAGAGCCCAATCGTACGCTCGAACGGTCGACTGGGAGAGTCCCACGACGCGCATTGCTTTTCGATATTCTCAAAAGTCCGAAGATGCTCGAACGAAGTATGAGTGTTCGAGATTTTGAATGATGATTTATCGAAAAAAAATTTTATCACCACAATTCAAGTAGTCGTTCGTGATATTTTCGTTGACAATATTGATTTTGATTTTTTTTTTTTTTTTTTTTTTCCCTCTCATTCACGAATACTCATTGCCACTCATTCGTTCGATCGGCGTCCGAATATAAGCGTTCGAGCATCGTCAAAGAGCCTCCACGTACACTTGTTACGGCCCACCGGCAGAGTCCCTGGACGCGCATTGCTTCAAGATATTCGTAAGAGTCCGAACGAGCTCGATCGAACTATGAGTTTTCGGGATATTGAGAAATGATTGATTGAAAGAAAAACAAAAAAAAAATCAATTAGCTTACATTCGCTCGCTCCTTCGTCATCTTCCGTCAATAAATATTTTGCTTTCTCGTTTATTTTCAAGAGCTCAGACGCCCCTCGCTTCTCAACTCGACGTCGGACTATGAGCGTTCGACGTCTTGCAAGAGCCTCTTCGTATAGTTCGACGTCCCACTGGCAGAGTCATACCTCGACGCGCATCGCATCGAGATATTCGTCAAAGTCCGAACGAGCTCGAAAGAACTATGAGTGTTCGAGATTCTGTGGAAAAAATTATTGAAGAAAAAAAAATTCACCGACACTCGCTTGCTCGTTTATTATCTGAATCCGAAAGATATTTCGTTCACTCGTTATTTTTCAAGTGCTCATTGGCATCTCGATCCTCAGCTCGGACACCGAATATGAGCGTTCGACAATGAAGCTAGAGCCCAATCGTACGCTCGAACGGTCGACTGGGAGAGTCCCACGACGCGCATTGCTTTTCGATATTCTCAAAAGTCCGAAGATGCTCGAACGAAGTATGAGTGTTCGAGATTTTGAATGATGATTTATCGAAAAAAAATTTTATCACCACAATTCAAGTAGTCGTTCGTGATATTTTCGTTGACAATATTGATTTTGATTTTTTTTTTTTTTTTTTTTTTCCCTCTCATTCACGAATACTCATTGCCACTCATTCGTTCGATCGGCGTCCGAATATAAGCGTTCGAGCATCGTCAAAGAGCCTCCACGTACACTTGTTACGGCCCACCGGCAGAGTCCCTGGACGCGCATTGCTTCAAGATATTCGTGAGAGTCCGAACGAGCTCGATCGAACTATGAGTGTTCGGGATATTGAGAAATGATTGATTGAAAAAAAAAAAAAAAAAAAAAAATCAATTAGCTTACATTCGCTCGCTCCTTCGTCATCTTCCGTCAATAAATATTTTGTTTTCTCGTTTATTTTCAAGAGCTCAGACGCCCCTCGCTTCTCAACTCGACGTCGGACTATGAGCGTTCGACGATCTTGCAAGAGCCTCTTCGTATAGTTCGACGTCCCACTGGCAGAGTCATACCTCGACGCGCATCGCATCGAGATATTCGTCAAAGTCCGAACGAGCTCGAAAGAACTATGAGTGTTCGAGATTCTGTGGAAAAAATTATTGAAGAAAAAAAAATTCACCGACACTCGCTTGCTCGTTTATTATCTGAATCCGAAAGATATTTCGTTCACTCGTTATTTTTCAAGTGCTCATTGGCATCTCGATCCTCAGCTCGGACACCGAATATGAGCGTTCGACAATGAAGCTAGAGCCCAATCGTACGCTCGAACGGTCGACTGGGAGAGTCCCACGACGCGCATTGCTTTTCGATATTCTCAAAAGTCCGAAGATGCTCGAACGAAGTATGAGTGTTCGAGATTTTGAATGATGATTTATCGAAAAAAAATTTTATCACCACAATTCAAGTAGTCGTTCGTGATATTTTCGTTGACAATATTGATTTTGATTTTTTTTTTTTTTTTTTTTTTCCCTCTCATTCACGAATACTCATTGCCACTCATTCGTTCGATCGGCGTCCGAATATAAGCGTTCGAGCATCGTCAAAGAGCCTCCACGTACACTTGTTACGGCCCACCGGCAGAGTCCCTGGACGCGCATTGCTTCAAGATATTCGTGAGAGTCCGAACGAGCTCGATCGAACTATGAGTGTTCGGGATATTGAGAAATGATTGATTGAGAAAAAAAAAAAAAAAAAAAAATCAATTAGCTTACATTCGCTCGCTCCTTCGTCATCTTCCGTCAATAAATATTTTGTTTTCTCGTTTATTTTCAAGAGCTCAGACGCCCCTCGCTTCTCAACTCGACGTCGGACTATGAGCGTTCGACGATCTTGCAAGAGCCTCTTCGTATAGTTCGACGTCCCACTGGCAGAGTCATACCTCGACGCGCATCGCATCGAGATATTCGTCAAAGTCCGAACGAGCTCGAAAGAACTATGAGTGTTCGAGATTCTGTGGAAAAAATTATTGAAGAAAAAAAAATTCACCGACACTCGCTTGCTCGTTTATTATCTGAATCCGAAAGATATTTCGTTCACTCGTTATTTTTCAAGTGCTCATTGGCATCTCGATCCTCAGCTCGGACACCGAATATGAGCGTTCGACAATGAAGCTAGAGCCCAATCGTACGCTCGAACGGTCGACTGGGAGAGTCCCACGACGCGCATTGCTTTTCGATATTCTCAAAAGTCCGAAGATGCTCGAACGAAGTATGAGTGTTCGAGATTTTGAATGATGATTTATCGAAAAAAAATTTTATCACCACAATTCAAGTAGTCGTTCGTGATATTTTCGTTGACAATATTGATTTTGATTTTTTTTTTTTTTTTTTTTTTCCCTCTCATTCACGAATACTCATTGCCACTCATTCGTTCGATCGGCGTCCGAATATAAGCGTTCGAGCATCGTCAAAGAGCCTCCACGTACACTTGTTACGGCCCACCGGCAGAGTCCCTGGACGCGCATTGCTTCAAGATATTCGTAAGAGTCCGAACGAGCTCGATCGAACTATGAGTTTTCGGGATATTGAGAAATGATTGATTGAAAGAAAAACAAAAAAAAAATCAATTAGCTTACATTCGCTCGCTCCTTCGTCATCTTCCGTCAATAAATATTTTGCTTTCTCGTTTATTTTCAAGAGCTCAGACGCCCCTCGCTTCTCAACTCGACGTCGGACTATGAGCGTTCGACGTCTTGCAAGAGCCTCTTCGTATAGTTCGACGTCCCACTGGCAGAGTCATACCTCGACGCGCATCGCATCGAGATATTCGTCAAAGTCCGAACGAGCTCGAAAGAACTATGAGTGTTCGAGATTCTGTGGAAAAAATTATTGAAGAAAAAAAAATTCACCGACACTCGCTTGCTCGTTTATTATCTGAATCCGAAAGATATTTCGTTCACTCGTTATTTTTCAAGTGCTCATTGGCATCTCGATCCTCAGCTCGGACACCGAATATGAGCGTTCGACAATGAAGCTAGAGCCCAATCGTACGCTCGAACGGTCGACTGGGAGAGTCCCACGACGCGCATTGCTTTTCGATATTCTCAAAAGTCCGAAGATGCTCGAACGAAGTATGAGTGTTCGAGATTTTGAATGATGATTTATCGAAAAAAAATTTTATCACCACAATTCAAGTAGTCGTTCGTGATATTTTCGTTGACAATATTGATTTTGATTTTTTTTTTTTTTTTTTTTTCCCTCTCATTCACGAATACTCATTGCCACTCATTCGTTCGATCGGCGTCCGAATATAAGCGTTCGAGCATCGTCAAAGAGCCTCCACGTACACTTGTTACGGCCCACCGGCAGAGTCCCTGGACGCGCATTGCTTCAAGATATTCGTAAGAGTCCGAACGAGCTCGATCGAACTATGAGTTTTCGGGATATTGAGAAATGATTGATTGAAAGAAAAACAAAAAAAAAATCAATTAGCTTACATTCGCTCGCTCCTTCGTCATCTTCCGTCAATAAATATTTTGCTTTCTCGTTTATTTTCAAGAGCTCAGACGCCCCTCGCTTCTCAACTCGACGTCGGACTATGAGCGTTCGACGATCTTGCAAGAGCCTCTTCGTATAGTTCGACGTCCCACTGGCAGAGTCATACCTCGACGCGCATCGCATCGAGATATTCGTCAAAGTCCGAACGAGCTCGAAAGAACTATGAGTGTTCGAGATTCTGTGGAAAAAATTATTGAAGAAAAAAAAAATTCACCGACACTCGCTTGCTCGTTTATTATCTAAATCCGAAAGATATTTCGTTCACTCGTTATTTTTCAAGTGCTCATTGGCATCTCGATCCTCAGCTCGGACACCGAATATGAGCGTTCGACAATGAAGCTAGAGCCCAATCGTACGCTCGAACGGTCGACTGGGAGAGTCCCACGACGCGCATTGCTTTTCGATATTCTCAAAAGTCCGAAGATGCTCGAACGAAGTATGAGTGTTCGAGATTTTGAATGATGATTTATCGAAAAAAAATTTTATCACCACAATTCAAGTAGTCGTTCGTGATATTTTCGTTGACAATATTGATTTTGATTTTTTTTTTTTTTTTTTTTTTCCCTCTCATTCACGAATACTCATTGCCACTCATTCGTTCGATCGGCGTCCGAATATAAGCGTTCGAGCATCGTCAAAGAGCCTCCACGTACACTTGTTACGGCCCACCGGCAGAGTCCCTGGACGCGCATTGCTTCAAGATATTCGTAAGAGTCCGAACGAGCTCGATCGAACTATGAGTTTTCGGGATATTGAGAAATGATTGATTGAAAGAAAAACAAAAAAAAAATCAATTAGCTTACATTCGCTCGCTCCTTCGTCATCTTCCGTCAATAAATATTTTGCTTTCTCGTTTATTTTCAAGAGCTCAGACGCCCCTCGCTTCTCAACTCGACGTCGGACTATGAGCGTTCGACGTCTTGCAAGAGCCTCTTCGTATAGTTCGACGTCCCACTGGCAGAGTCATACCTCGACGCGCATCGCATCGAGATATTCGTCAAAGTCCGAACGAGCTCGAAAGAACTATGAGTGTTCGAGATTCTGTGGAAAAAATTATTGAAGAAAAAAAAATTCACCGACACTCGCTTGCTCGTTTATTATCTGAATCCGAAAGATATTTCGTTCACTCGTTATTTTTCAAGTGCTCATTGGCATCTCGATCCTCAGCTCGGACACCGAATATGAGCGTTCGACAATGAAGCTAGAGCCCAATCGTACGCTCGAACGGTCGACTGGGAGAGTCCCACGACGCGCATTGCTTTTCGATATTCTCAAAAGTCCGAAGATGCTCGAACGAAGTATGAGTGTTCGAGATTTTGAATGATGATTTATCGAAAAAAAATTTTATCACCACAATTCAAGTAGTCGTTCGTGATATTTTCGTTGACAATATTGATTTTGATTTTTTTTTTTTTTTTTTTTTCCCTCTCATTCACGAATACTCATTGCCACTCATTCGTTCGATCGGCGTCCGAATATAAGCGTTCGAGCATCGTCAAAGAGCCTCCACGTACACTTGTTACGGCCCACCGGCAGAGTCCCTGGACGCGCATTGCTTCAAGATATTCGTGAGAGTCCGAACGAGCTCGATCGAACTATGAGTGTTCGGGATATTGAGAAATGATTGATTGAAAAAAAAAAAAAAAAAAAAAAAAAAAATCAATTAGCTTACATTCGCTCGCTCCTTCGTCATCTTCCGTCAATAAATATTTTGTTTTCTCGTTTATTTTCAAGAGCTCAGACGCCCCTCGCTTCTCAACTCGACGTCGGACTATGAGCGATCGACGATCTTGCAAGAGCCTCTTCGTATAGTTCGACGTCTCACTGGCAGAGTCATACCTCGACGCGCATCGCATCGAGATATTCGTCAAAGTCCGAACGAGCTCGAAAGAACTATGAGTGTTCGAGATTCTGTGGAAAAAATTATTGAAGAAAAAAAAATTCACCGACACTCGCTTGCTCGTTTATTATCTGAATCCGAAAGATATTTCGTTCACTCGTTATTTTTCAAGTGCTCATTGGCATCTCGATCCTCAGCTCGGACACCGAATATGAGCGTTCGACAATGAAGCTAGAGCCCAATCGTACGCTCGAACGGTCGACTGGGAGAGTCCCACGACGCGCATTGCTTTTCGATATTCTCAAAAGTCCGAAGATGCTCGAACGAAGTATGAGTGTTCGAGATTTTGAATGATGATTTATCGAAAAAAAATTTTATCACCACAATTCAAGTAGTCGTTCGTGATATTTTCGTTGACAATATTGATTTTGATTTTTTTTTTTTTTTTTTTTTTCCCTCTCATTCACGAATACTCATTGCCACTCATTCGTTCGATCGGCGTCC
>CAMPGC010000121.1:0-14706 GCA_946863875.1 Alloplasta piceator
AAAAATTTATTGTAAAAAATTCCTCTAGAAGGTGCACGTGTGCAGAGGGGGAAATGGCGAAAACAGCTGTTTTCAAAATAGAGTAAAATCAGGTTACTTTTAATAAAATAGAATCAAATCAGTTTACTTTTGTTCTATCTTGAACGAATTCACTAACATTTTGCCGAAATTTAAAAAAAAAAAAATTTCTGGCGCACGACGGTCCCCCGCTAAAAATGATGAACAAAAATTTTTTTTCGAACTCAAAAAACATCGTTTTCAACGTTGGAAATGTTTTTCTTTTTAATGGACCATTTTACCCCTCATGTAGTGCATCGGCCTTAAAATGGATGAATACATCACATTAATCGTAATTTGAAGAAAAACAAAAGTTTCCTGACCCACTTTTTTAGGGTGGTCCATTATGCCCCACGTATCGTGCATCGGCCTAAAAATGAGTCAATAAAATTTATGATAATTTTACATGAAACGAAAATTTTTTGTTTTGACCGAATTTTGGAGGGGGGGCCGTTGTGCCCCACTTTCCCCTACTCCACCTAAATACTTTATTTTCATTGGGAAAAATCGTGTCCCATATTGCCCCCATTGACGTGAATACGAGATCCATCCATAGACAGGATAAAAGTTTGCATGAGCATATATAGCACGTGAAAGCTCTATATGAGGTATTCCAGCCCAAGTGTACGAACCCGTGACCCTGAACTTTTCGGATTTATTTGATTTTTTTTCATATGATCGCATTGAGTCTAAAATACACCCTCATAATTTTTTTAGATTTTCCCAAACATTCCTTATTTAAAGAAAACAAAATTTGAAAAAAAACGCCATTTTTTTTAAATCTAAAAAAAATTCTGAAAAAGCCGTGATAATATATAAAAATTTTCAAGCTATCACCCATAGTGGGCAGATTTTTTTTTCTGTGTTTTACAAGCTATATTAACGTTCTCAAAATTCCAAAAAAATCTCAAATAGCTCACCTTGAGCAGATACTGAATTATTTTGGTATTCAAATTATTTTCGTTGATGATTTTCGAATAATGCAATACGAATTATAAACGTTAAAACGAGAATAATGCCTTCTCATTTTATTCTCATTTTAAGGTTTATAATTCGTACTGCATTATTCGAAAATCATCAACGAAATTAATTTGAGTACCAAAATAATTCAGTATCTGCTCAAGGTGAGCTATTTGATTTTTTTTTGGAATTTTGATATCGTTAATAGCTTGTAAAACATTTTTTAAAAAATCTGCCCACTACGGATGCTGGCTTGAAAATTTCTATATATTATCACGGTTTTTTCAGAATTTTTTTAGATTAAAAAAATGGCGTTTTTTTTCAAACCATTTTTTTTTCAAATAAGGGATGTTTGGAAAAATCTAAAAAAATGATGAAGGTGTATTTTAGACTCAATGCGGTCATATAAAAAAAAAATCAAATAAATTCGAGAGGGTCAGGGTCACGGGTTTACACACTTTGGCTGGAATACCTCATATATAAAGCTCGTATTTATGCGTCGTTTTCACGCCACCGTTACACGCGTTTGGAGCTCCTGCGTGTCTTTATATCCGTGTGTGTGTGTTTCTGTGTGTCTTCGCTATCGATAGTGCACCATTTTGCACTACAAACAGCGACACACACACACACAAACGGGATTTTCCGACCAGCACAACGCGCAGTGATTTATTATCGTGCCTCGTCGGTCTAATAAAGCAAACGGTGTCCCTTGCGGCTTCCCACGATTCTGACATTTTAGTCGTGAAACCAGGTGAGCCCCACGAGGTACATCGCCGATACGAGAACACGTTGTTGGGACAATCGCGATTCTCTGAAAAATTTTTGCTTTCAAGGTTCCGTGCTTTAGAAGTAGAAAAACGGAATCCTTGTCAAATCACCCTCCCGCCCATTCGCCTGTGACAAAATAGATTTTTTCCAAAATTATGTAACGTGGGAATATGACATTTAGCATGATTGAGGTATTCATCAAGTATATATGGGGCATTCCAGGTCAACTCACGTAGTCATCGGTCTGACCACCTCGGATTCAGTTGACGAATTTTTTTGGGCATATTTTGGTCCAAAAAAAACGAAGTTGTTTTCTGCAGATTTCTATCACCTGTTTCACCGCATAAGATAATTTTTTTCCATAACTTTTGAGTAAAAATGAATTTGGACCAGGGTTGAGATTCTGAAATTTTTTTCATAAAATCTATAAATGAAAACAAGTATTTCCATCATAGTTTGAGAGTGGGCCAAGAATAATTGCTAGATGTTTTTTAATTAAAGAAAAAAAATTTGTTTACATATTTTGAAAAGTAAATATTTCAATGATGGTTCTCTATAGGAAAAAAAAAATAATAAATCGTATCTTGATAAAAAAAAAAAATTGCCTATATTTTGATAATATATTTGATGTATATTTGTTGATATATTTGATGATATTTGATGTCAGGGAAAACTTGGAAAACCTGGAAATGTCAGGGAATTTTTTCGGGGTCAGGGAAATCAGGGAAATGTCAGGGAATTAAATAGTTAGTCAAGGAAAATTATCAAATGGAGAAAAAAAGTGTATGGGCGAATATTTTTTGTTCTGCATATCGGTGAAAAAAAGTTATGGGTGGACATTTTCAACTTCAGCTTCTTCAGAAGGATCTTTTCTACTTCTGCTTCTATATCTCGTCATCTCTATTCTATTCATCATTTATTATTATGATTATTCATTTATTTATTATGATTTGTTCCTTCCGGATATATAATGTAATAAACAATACCAAAGAATGAATAACAATAAACATATGCAATGTTTCTACCGTGTTACTTTCTTTTCACAAATCTGAATGGTTTGTCAGTGAAATTTTCGAAAATGTCAGGGAAAAGTCGGGGAATTTTTTTTTTTTATCTAACTATTATCAAAATATAGGAAATTTTTTTTTTATCAAGATACGATTTATCTTGATTTTTTTGTATCCTACAGGGAACCATTGAAATATTTAATTTACAAAATTGGTAAACAATTTTTTTTCTCAGATTTAAACAAAAAAATTATTCTCGGCTCACTCTCAAACTATGATGAAAATACTAGTTTTTAGTTATAGAATTTATGCAAGAAATTTCAGAATTTTAAAACCGGTCCAAACTCATTTTTACTCAACATGTTATGGAAAAAAAAATTATTTTATACGATAAAACAAGTGATAAAAATCTGGAAAAGATTACCTCTTTTTGTGGATCAAAATATGCCCACAGAAAATTCGTCAACTAAATCCGAGGAGGTCAGGCCGATGGCCGCGTGATTTGACCTGGAATGCCCCATATATATCACCAGTCAGCGATTAGACAAAACATTATTTTAGATTAAAATAGGGTGTGAGACTGCTCTAAAAAAAATTTAATTTATATATAGTACGGTAATATTTGAAAGGGTCTAAAGAAGTCTAAACATATTTTTTAAGGTATAATATATCTAACGTAATTTCTAAAGCTAAAATCTAAAGCTGTTTCTAAATCTAAAAAAAAACAATAAAAAAAATGTGTAATTAATATATCGTGTGAGGTATCATTTGAAAAAGCTACCTCTAAAGATTCTAAAAATTAAAAAAAAAATAAGCTTCCCTGATTTTCCGGGTTCCCAAAGTTAAAATTAAGTTTTAATAGGGTTAGTAGATAATGGGACATGGTTAGTAGATACTGGGACATGGTTAGTAGATATTGAGACATAGATTACCAGAAGATTAATAGAAAACCGCCGGTATTTGCGACAGTGTAATAGTTGTTGGAAAAAAAAATTCTAAACAAACAGATGTTTTCTAGAATTGGTAGGGAACCGTATTTGTTCGAGCCCGACTCGTTCTTGATCGGTTTTTTTTCCTATTTTCTCGCACCTGGTTTTCCTTTTTTTTTTTCTTTTTTTTTAACAACGCTCGATAAAACTAGTCCTTAAGGGAGTAGAAAATTTTTTTAGTGTCGCTTAGTGTTAGTTTCTAGGGATAAATGTCGAGAGGAATACTGCAATTTTGGCTTATGGCTCGGCTCATAGGATTTACGGTCCCGCTGGTGGATTCTCATAAACCATAAAACAGCGTCCCTTCTGACCTGGTCAAATGGCAGTATAATCATTTTTGTGTCTCCCGCCCAATATGCTCGGACAATGGAGACTCGTTTTATATAACACGTGACTTCAAATTTTCACTATGCTTAATTTCGCGCGAAAATTTCGACTTTGACGGTCATTTTTTATTTTATTTTTATTTTATTTTTTATGTAAATTTTTTAATGTAAAATTATTATGCGCTATATGGAAATGAAGTATATTTAAAAATATATCTGATACACTGAGAGAAAAAATTACTAGAACCAATGAAATAAAGTTTTGAAGGCAAAAAATAATTTTTTTCATTATTTGCCAAAACATATTAGATTGGTTCCCTTATATATTTACTTGGTTCATTTTTTTCAGTCAATTCCATGAATTTCTGTTTCAATAAACGAATTTACTTGAATCTAACAATATGTTATCAACTATATGTGATATGTTATTTGAATCAAGAACACATTTTATCATTCAAAACATGCATGTCTTTAAATACAGGAAGCACTGAGAAAAAAAAATTGTTGAATCGACAAATTAATTAGTCCAATCAACAGGAAAAATGATTGATTCAATCAAATGCGTGTTTATTAATTGTTGCTAAATATTTTATAAAAAATATATAGCCCTTGCGAAATATTTTAATATGCATAGTTGAGTGACCCCAAAAAGAGATAAATAGAAAAAAAGAGAAATCTGCGCCAATTTTCCGATCTAATTTCTCTGTCCGACCGAGATTCGAACCCTCGACCCTACCTACCATCATACCTATCCTACCTAACTACCTAACACGCTACCTATTACGCTATCTTTCAATTTATGTATACTATTAAAGTATACTATAGCAATGATAGTTCTTTGCTTGAAGGAAATAAAAATTTCATCCTTCCAAACAAATATTCTATTGGAATAAAATAATGTGTTATTTATTTTACTACAGTTTCTTTTAAAATAATCACAATCAATTTTAGATCTAATAAATATTGAAAATACTACAGAAATATTTTTAGAAGTAAAATAATGATGAATTTATTGCAAAGAAATAATTTTGTTTGAAAAAAATAATTTCGTATTGAAGTCGTTTTTTAGATTCAAATAATTTAATGTTTATGATGCGATAAATGTAATTAATCTAATGAATACAAATTTAATCAAATCTATCATGCATTTAATTGTTACTATTAAATAAGAGTTTAATATGATGGAGTAATAGATTCGTGAAAATATTTTTTTAAATGTAGAGTGATTTTCTTGGTTCAACAAATAAATAATCGAATTAATACTTTCATTTAATAAATAAATTCATGTTTGCAAATTCAGTAATTTTTTCTCTCAGTGTATATTACATTTTCGAGAACGTTTATATATTAAAAATATATCACCACTACACTTTTGATATATTTTTCGCTTTAAAGTATATTCTGGAACTTTGACGAAATATTTAATTTTGCGAACAAACTATATTTAATATATTCGAGATATAATAAAAATATATTTATATCAAAATATATTCGATATATCTAACGTTTGGAACGTTTAAACATGAAGAATATAATTCCAGTATACTTTCAATATATTTTTCACCTACATATATTTAACATATTTTCCCTGATACTTACCTAAATTTTGGAACAAAATTGATGGACGTGAGATATATTTTGAAATTGTCATTAATAGAATGGAAAGGGAAAATAGAGTGTCTTGCGTGAAAATGTAGATGAACGAAAAGTCTTTTTGGTTTCGTTGCGATCTTACCTGATTATTTGACCTTGCGGCGGCTATCAAATCCCTCTTCAGAGAGGGCAATGTGTGCCTAAGATAAGGCAGGACGAAACCTCTGAGTGGAAAATTTGTCGCTTCTTGAAGTGCCGAGTGAAACTCCTCCGCTGTCATTGCACCACTCTATCAATTGAAACATAATTTTAAACCTTGGTAAAAATTAATTCCCAAACAACTCACGTTTCCTCATAATTACATTTTAAAAACAAGAAATTTTAACTTAATTTATCGTATATTAGTTTTTTCCAAAATGAAAATAATTTATTTTGATATATTTTGATATATTTCCAATTCCATTATCATATATATCAAATATATTTTATCTATTTTTGATATATTCAGTATTTATTTTAGATATATTCGAAATATATTTTTCACCCAAATATATTTAATATATATCCCGTAATATATTTTTATTACGGCGGATATACCTTATTTTCATGAGAATTGCAGATGCAAATGGAAAAATTTGCTATATATCAGACAGAAATTCCAAATATATCAAATATATTTGATATATTTTGTTGTATTTGGATAATTTCTTAATGATATGTATCAAATGTACTTGATATATTTTTGATATATTAAGTACTTATTTTCTATACATCCCAATTATATTTTCTACCTACATATATTTAATGTACAGGGTGTCACAAAAGTAACGAAACGGCTGAATATTTCCACAGCTAAAATATTTTTCAAGCAGGTCAAGGTCATTCTTGTAGTAACTTTTGACGAGGAATTCAATGGTGACTTTAATTTTGACCTTGACTATTACCTTCAAGGTTATTTCAAGGTCAACTTTTTTATTTCAAATGGAAACCCCCTTTTTGACATTGGCAATCGATAGACCGGAAAATGTTACGTTCAAATATGTACTTAGGCCATAGATACATTTTGACCTTGAAAGTCCTCTGAGGTCAATTAAACTCAAACAAGATGGGGATATCTCGGGAATAGAAGGTTTTCAAATTCTTTCGTAACCAGCGAAGTTACTCATTTTAACAAGGCGCATTTAGTAGTGACCTTGACGATGACCTTCTAGGTGAATTCAAGGTCAGCTAGATATCAGAAAGTAATTCCAAATATATCAAATACATTTGACATATTTTGTTATATTTGGAATTTCTTTCTGATCTTCTGACTTCCTGATTCATATAAAATGTATTTGATATATTAAGTATTTATTTTTATATATTCCAAATATATTTTCCACCTATATATATTTAATTTACAGTGTCACAAAAGTAATGGGACGGCTGAATATTTCTTCAGCTAAAATATTTTTCAATAAGGTCAAGGTCATTCTTGTAGTAACTTTTAACGAGGATTTCAATGGTGATCTTAATTTTGACCTTGACGATTACCTTCAAGGTCATTTCAAGATCAACTTTTTTATTTCAAATGGAAGCCTCTTTTTTTGACATTGGCAATCGATAGACCGGAAAATTCTACGTTCAAATATGTACTTAAGTCATAGATACATTTTGACCTTGAAGATCCTATACGGTCAATTAAACTTGCACAAGGTGAGGATACCTCCTGGGACATAAGCTTTTCAAATTCTTTCGTGGCGAGCAAAGTTACTCATTTTAACAAGGCGCATTTAGTAGTGACCTTGACGATGACCTTCAAGTTGAATTCAAGGTCAACTTTTTATTTCAAATGGAAACCCTTTTTTTGACATTGGCATTCAATAGAGCGGAAAGTGTAACGTTACAATATGTAATCAGGTCATAGATACACTTTGACCTTGAAGGTCCTCCACGGTTAATTAAACTTGAACAAGGTGTGGATACCTCTGGGAATAGAAGCTTTTCAAATTCTTTCGTAACGAGCAAAGTTATTAATTTTAATAAGGCGCATTAAGTAGTGACCTTGACGATGACCTTCAAGGTGATCCCAAGGTCAACTTTTATTTTTTTAATGAAAACCTGTATTTTCGGGTTCTGTAATCAATGGAACAGACAGTTTTACATTTAGATTAAAATATTCGGAAAAGATCAATCAATAAATTTGCCGCAATCTTACCAAGAGACCAAGAACCAATGCTCGTACGGATTCGCCGGTATCCTGTGATATATTTGTGGCGAATTGCACGAGGGTTCCAAGGAGCCTCTTGAGTTTTCCGTGACCGGCGAAAATTCCGTTGACGCATCTGACGGAATTGGACGCTGCGACGCCATTTCCGGTGCTCGATAACGTCGAACCGATCGTCTCGTTGTTATTTTGAGTGTCGTCGTACTGTTGTCTCGGGTCCTCTTTCTCGGGTTTGATCGAATGTGACGACAACGGGCTCTCCTTGCCGGACCCGATCGCCGTTATGTAATGGCCGCCAATTCCAACCCTCGCATATTCGGACTGGGAAACGGCGCCGTTGACCTGACACGATCCTTTCGTTTTATTAATCGCACAAGTCGAGTGACCCGATTCCCTCGTTACTGACAATTCGATGCTCTCCTCGCTCGTTGTCTTCTCCCGCGAAGGCGACGGTCCGTTCGGCAATGCTGCAACGAGAGTCTTTTTTCCGGTCTCAAGAAACCCGCTGTCGCTACCCAACGTGCAATTTACGAACAATCATTATCGCAAATCCAATCTCAATTTATAAAAACTCAAAAATCGAAAAAATTCAAGCCAAAAGATGCAAAATATGTAGCACAATTAAGGATGTATGAGCGCTACGTGGTATAGTCACACATGATCTCATTGAAATTTTGCAGAAAGAGAACATTGGGTAGTAATATTTAGCAAAATATTAGTAAAAAGTACATGGATGATTTTCAGAGAGCATAAAATATTAAATTAATTTCGTTTTAAGAATTATTTCGTTCGGAGTAACTGACTGACTCCGGTGGTGTATCGTATGCTCCCCAGCTTTAACCTCCAAATAAAAGTGAAGAAGGCCGTGTTTAGCTTGATATATCTAATTCGAATGTTGGTTGACCCCTGTTTTTCAATGTATCATCATAATCCCTGACATTCAATGGATATACTTGATGTTTTTCATCTACGGTACACGGAAAAAAATGATCAGTGACAATTCATGTGTAATATTTAAAAAATTACTGAATTCAATGCAGCATATACGGTTCAGAACTGTAATTCAGGCGTTTTACTGGGAATCCATTATAAATTAATGGATTTAATGTAGTTTCTACTTTTCAAACCATTATGAATGCTGATTTATACTATAAAAAATGCAATGTTCACCGCAAAAAAAATGACAAAGTAGAAATAACAAGCAGAAACGACGAAATCCACTGTGTTTGAACTGTAAAATTTACAATGGTCTCTGTAGAATGTTCAAAGCACATAATTAGAAATTGCAGTGTTCCCAGTGAAAAATCAAATGCACGCCGCAAAATATGCAACGGCAATTTCAATTTTTACAGTGTGACACTGTAACGGGACAACCTGCGGCGCGCCACGATCTCTGCATTTCACCCGAGATCCGCTAGATGGCGTCGGACGGCGCGCCCTCTCGCGCCAGCGAGAGAGCCACCGAGCACCTATAAGGTCCGATGTATTACCAACATCGGCGTCCTCAATTGACATACAATTGTTGGAACATCACTCGCGTTCTGTGGTCGAGCAGTCCTATGGACTGAAGACTACATTTTCTTAACAGATGACTATTGCATTTCGGTGACGCCCGTGCTCTTTATGGGTGCGAAGTTAAACTATAATTCGCTTCATTAATTGATCTCACGATTAATCAGTCAAGTGCAAGCCCTCGTGGCTATGAGCCTGAGCGAGGATAAATAACGGTTTATTGCAATATTTGAATAAATTGGAATTTATTCGAATATCGAAACGTTTCACTACAATATAATTCATTTTAGGAATTGCAGTATTTTCAGTGAAAAATAAAAAACGGACCGCAAAATATACTACGTTCTTTTCAATTTTTACAATGTTCACTGTCATTTTTTTCACGCACCCTGAATAATTTTTACAATGTGAAATGTGTAAAAAGTTGACCGGATGCAACAGAAATATAACGTTTCACGTAGTGTACATTTTACTGTTCGACACTGTAAAAATTCGTCTGATGGGCATGTACCGTGTCATATGTGACATCTGTATATTGTATTAAAGAAATATGCAAATTTCACTGTTTGCCCTTCCAGGAGGCGCTGTTGATGAGGAAAACTGTAAAAATTAATGGGAATCTCAGCAGTTCTCACTGATCATTTTTTTCCGTGTATCATATATACAAACGGTGGAACTGTAGAAAACAAAGAGTTGCAAAGTCAACCTTGCCGTAAGCTCTGTGTATAACCATGAATAATGCTAAATTTTCAATTAATAATATCTTGCTTAAATAGTCGTTAAGAGACCTTGAAATTTTTGGAGTACTGAATATAGAACCTCGACAATATCATATAAAAATATCAGCGTTTAAGGATGTTGAATCTAAAAACACGAAAAAAGTGTTTTTGATGCAAAGTTCATGAAAATTCTGAATTTTTGAAAAAATCGTTGACAGATTTGTGTTGAGCTGCGAAAAATACATCTGTAGAAGGTCCTCAAAAAATTAATCGAATTTTGTTTTCTCCCAATTTTTCCGAAATTGAATTTGTTTATTAAAATCATTCTAACTTTTTTTGGATAGAGACTATCGGTTTATGCTTGAGCTCGTTCTCTTCGCGATCGTTGAAGGTTTAAGATGCCGCTTGATTCATCCGATTCTGACCATTTTTCGATTTTTCGCAGATTTTTAAACTCATTTTTGTCAATTTTTAATCCCTTTCCATTTTTTTCAGTGGTTTTCAAACTTCTTTACTGGCTACAAAAATTCAGTTATCGGGATCAACCAAACGGCATTCTCCGAGTTCAGTCTCGACGTTTGTGTGCGTAAAATAAATTTTCAAATCGGCCAAACCAAAATTGAGCTAGGAGCCTTGAAATTCCGACATTTTGAGGTTTCTGAAAATCCGGTCAAAAAAAAAATAAAAAAAATTCTTATTTTTTAAATTGTTTTCAAACTTTATTTTGATGAGAAATTTACGGCTGATTGTAAATCGAACATAATTTTTGGCAAAAAAAAAAATTCTCGTCAGAGGAAGCGGAAAAACGTATTATGACGAAATTGTTCAAAAATTCAAGAAATTTTTTTTAGTTTCTTGCCAAATTATTATAAAGATGTATTTACTCATTGATCCGTGATACCTGGGGCATAATGGACCACCCTAAAAAATTAGTTCAGAAAAATTTTGCTTTTCTTCAAATGATGATAAATTTGATGTTTTCATCCATTTTAAGATTGACGAGATTCTCGAGCATCTCGATCGAGATTCTTCTCCTCAAAACTCCCAAAACAGTCTACTTCTTCTCAATAAAATAAAATTATTCTTAATATTAAAAATAAATAACAAATGAAGAATTAAAAATAAATAATAAATTAATTAATTAAAAGAACAAAAGAAAATAAATCACAGATAAAAAGTGGAGGGATTGAGCGGTTTCTCATAACTTGAGTCCAGAATCCCGGATCCCTCATGACTTAAGTATAAAAATATCGTTCATATATATGGGGCATTCTATACTAAGTCGACCTGAGTGTGACCCTCGATCTCGCTGATTTCGTTTACGATTCTTTATATGATTCTTTCAACTCAAAATAGCATTTAGAATTTTTTTTTAGATTTCTTAGATTTAGAATTAGATTTTTTAGATTTAGAAATCCGGTGTTAAAAATGAAAATTTTTTACCCAAAATTCATGATGCCCAGGGTTTTTATTAAGAAAACGTAAAAAAAATAGATGCAGAAATTGATCTACCGTGAAAAGTGGCTTGAATATTTTTATCGTTAACCAACAATTTCCAATTTCTTCATAAAAACCTAAAATCGATGTGGAAGCGAAAGCGTGGACATCATGAATTTTGGGTGAAAAATTTTCATTTTTGACACCGGATTTTTGAGAATTTTTTCAGATTTTTAAGATACGGCCCTCGAGGTTTTCGAAAAAAATATTCAAAAAATCATAACGTACTCAAATTTGGTTTTAAAAATCTGAAAAAAAATCTGAATGCTATTTTGAGTTGGAAGAATCGTATAAAAAATCGTAAACGAAGTCAGCGAGGTCAAGAGTCACACTCAGGTCGACTTGGTATGGAATGCCCTATATGTACTGTGTACATAGGATCTCTCGTAGTTAGGGGAGGCTGTGGCACGACGACCCTCCTGGGGCACAACGGCCCCCCTAAAAAATTCGATTGAAAAAAAATGTTGGTTTCTCGTCGAGTTATCACAAATTTGATGTATTGACTCATTTTTAGGCCGATCCGCGATATCTGGGGTATAATGGACCACCCTAAAAAATTGTGTCAGCATTTTTTTCGTTTTTCTTCAAATTATGATGAATTTAATGAATTCATGCATTTTTAGGCCAATGCAACAACATCCGGGTTAAATGGACCATTGAAAAAAAAAATGAAAAAAATTAATTTTCAACAAAATTGAAAAAATTTCAAAAGAAAACAAAATTATAAAAAAAATTTTTGGGTTACAAAATAACTGAAAAATATAGAAGTTATTTATTGTTTAATGAATTTTTAATAAATCTATATATTTGTTTATGTTAAGCAAATAAACTATACCATTAATTATGATTTATGGAAAACAATTGTTTAGGATTAGAACAAAAAAATTTATTTATTTTTTGGAGGTGGGCCGTCGTGCCCCAGACTCCCCTTTAAAGTCGTCTCTCTGCTAACACGGTAACGCTCCTGCCCGCGGATAACATGCAATTACGGGTCGTGTCATCTACCTCGGCCTGTTCCCAGTCTCTTCCTCTATCTGTCTGTCTCTCTCTCTCTGCGTTATCACATGGAATATACCTCGATGCCTGCCTGCTGCTGCCTCCCAGAAATGCCCCTGTGCTTGCTTTCCTCGTGCATGATATTATATATCTATATATTAGGGTGGGTCAAATAAAATGACTATTTTTTTTTCCTCGATACAATGAAAAATGTATTGTTTGGCATCTCAAAAAAACCCTCTGCAAGTATTAGCCCTTCATATTTAAATTAAGAGGTCCCTCATCGCAAATTTTTATTTCCCATTTAAATAATATAGGAATTTTTTTAACTTTGGAATTTTATTAGACTTTAACCGTTGAGGTTAGGAGAGTTTTTTTTAGCACATTTCCGTAGAACATTTGATGCTCTACAAAAAAACTCTCTTGTGTCTAATCGATAAAACTAAACGTTCAAAAAATAATCAGTGATAATTATCACTTATTATTACCACCGATTATTTTTTGAACGGTTAGTTTTATCGATTCGACACAAGAAAGCTTTTTTGTAGAGCATCGAATGTCCTACAAAAATGTGCTATAAAAACTTTTCTAACCTCAACGGTTAAAGTCTAATAAAATTCCAAAGTTAAAAAAAAAATTTCCCATGTTATTTAAATGGGAAATAAAAATTTGTGACGAGGGACCTCTTAATTTAAATATGAAGGGCTAATACTTGCAGAGGGTTTTTTGAGATGCCAAACAATACATTTTTCATTATGTCGACGATAAAAAAATTAGTCATTTTATTTGACCCACCCTAATATATATATATATATTTATGCGTGTGTATGTGTTGAGTTCCGAAACAACAAGAAACGAGACAACGAGAGATGAACGGCGTTGTAGAAACGCCAATTGAGTAGACTAAATAATATTCTAGAACGATGGAGAATAATTTTAAAGGTCGATTCTAAAAAGACCGGATATTCTATTTTTTTATTTCCTTAATTATTTAAAAAATTACAAAATTCTAAATTCAATTTTTATGTTCGAATATTATGGCGAAACTGTATTTTTCCCCCCTTAGTCCCCCCCCCCCCCCCCCTCAACGTAATTCTAAAAAGTGAGGAAATTCCATTTTTTATTTCGTTAATTACTAAAAAAGTTGAAAAATCCAAAAACCATCTGCAAAGTCCAAGTTTTCGAAAAAGCCAAATAAATCTCCCAAATTTCACTTTGTTCCGGTGAATTTTTGGTTGATTTAAGATCGATCTTAACATAAATTTTAAGATCTTAAGATCGATCTTAATATCAAACTTAAGATCAAACTTTCCGTTGAACTCAAGTTGCAACTTAAGTGTCAATATAAGTTCAAACTTTAGTGCAAACTTCAGATCGATCTTAAGTACAAACTTAAATTTGGTTTGAAGTTTGAACTTGAGATCCATCTTCAGCTTGAACTTAAGTTCGATCAAACTTCTTTCACACTTAAGTTAAAGCTCAAGATGGATCTTAAGTTCAAACTTCAAATCAAATTTAAGTTTAAGCTTAAGATTGATCTAAAGTTCGCACTAAAGTTTAAACTTAAGTCTGAACTTATGTCACTCAAGTTCAAACTTAAGATTCGTCTTAAATTCGAACTTAAGTTCGATCTTAAGTACCAACTTGAGTTCAAAGGAAAGGTTTCATCTTAAGATAGATCTTATGATCTTCAAATTTGAGCCTTAGATGATTCTAAAAAGTGCGGGAATTCCATTGTATGTGACATTATAATAACTGAATAAGTTAAAAAAATTTAAACCATCTGGAAAGACTAAAATTTCGGATTATCAAAATAAATACCTCCAATTTCACTTTGTTTCGGCAATTCATTGGTAGATTCTTTTTTTTTTGTACCGATAAAATGGAAGTAATATATTAATTAGTTATTTCCAAGTTTTTCCTAAAGGGTATTTTTCCACCGGAAACCATCGAAAAATCATCCCTTCTTCTTTTCCTTGCGATTCGATCGCGGCAATATTTGAATTTCCATGTTCGAATATTTTTGACGGAGCTTCATTCTTCTCCCCGCTGTGCCTTCTCGCTGATGAGAGAAGG
>CAMPGC010000122.1:0-14698 GCA_946863875.1 Alloplasta piceator
GGTAAAACGAAAAACCGAACACTAAAAGATAGAAGGGAAAGTGTTCGCACTAAGCGTGCAAAGTAGCAGCTTTAAGAAATCGCTGAATAAATAAACTCGCATGGTAAGGAATGAAATTAAGTAAACCAGCGAATCAGTGGAACCAATGCCATGTGTATATTTCACGCTGTCTTGAATTTCAAACATTGGAGAATATAAAGTGTCAGCACCATGAAACCAGCCTGTTTTTTTTTCAAATTTTATAATTAGGCGTGTTCAATTATGGCGCGCTGCAAATTTGCCCGAGATGAATAATTGTCTCTTTTTTGGCTAAGAAAGAGAATTATACATGAACACTCTCACCAGCAAGTTGAATTAAGAGAACTTTCTGAATATATAATGTATTCCATAATTCTTCCGTATGGAATATCCATATTGGCGAGTTGTTTCACTAGACATAATGATGTAATGATATTGTGATGTCCATCTGTATATCCACAGTTTTGCTTTATGGTTTGTTAAATGATGTTGAAGGGTTTTTTTTACCAAAAATAGCTTCAAACCAGAACATTCTAGTAGAAATTATAAAGAGAGGAAAAATATCTGTTTCGCCATGATCTTCATTATACTGAAAATCTTCAACTTTCGAAATTTACACATCGCATCCTGAGTATTTTATTGTATTCACAAATTCTTTATATGCACGAAGCTTCCACAGTTTTCGCTTCGTTATAGAGAGGGCTTTTTAAGTACGAAAAAAATATGGAAGTGATATGCAAATTTCGAATTTGCAAGTTTTTTTATTTTCCCTTCATTACCGATACGAGAATGAAAAGGGGGAAGTAAAAATCGGAAAATTTAAAAAATTAGAAACTGAAAGTAAAAATCTAAAAATTCTACATCGGTAAATTTGTGTACAATAGAGCAATCATATAATCCGCTAAGCTATCCATAGCGAAACATTCAGCCCAATATCATAACATATGCTCTAACTGAAGCGATCATGCACTTTTTCCAAACCATCCAAAAAAATTTAAATTACGAAACACGAGCGATTTTCGCGAAATTCAATACTAACAATCTTCATCACTCACACCATCAGTATAAATTTGTATTAATCTCATATCTTAAAATTTGCGAAAGCTATAGCAAAAACCCCGTTTTTTCGGAAACTTTGAAATCGCATAAAATTTGCTCGCCTCGATGAATATTTGAAAAATTTATAACAAACACAGAGGGTTCAGCTTACCAACGCACATACACACATACACAGTCTCATATTCACGGGCACATGCGGATGCGCATGCGCACACACGCACGCACGTATACATGCACGCACGCACGCACGTACGCACGTACGCACACTCTCATTTGGACATTTCAAAAAAATGTGATCTCACAACTTCAGGACATTTTGAACTTACTGGCATGAAATCACAACGAACAAAATTTCACGAAAACAAAGCTTTCTCTACGTAGAAGGGGAAACAAATTTTTTAAGAAGCCCAAACTTGATTTCTGAAAAGAACCTAAATCAATGTTTTCTTTGAACAAGAGTCTATCTATATTATTATTATAATTTTGGAATTGAAACTTCTTTGCTGACGGGGTAAAAAATTTCCGAGCGCCACGAAATGGTCGAGAGAGTGAGGAAAATAGTGAGATATGTGGTGGGGAACTGACAATAAAGAAGAGGGCCTCGGCATCGCCCCTCCAACGATTACACTATAGTCCAGTCAATGAAGTCGAAAGTAAGAGGTGTTCTGGTGCATAGATATGAAAATAATATGATCACCACTGGTAAGGTGTTACGTCCTGGCGTAACGGCCATTAAAATTCATTTCTTCAACGTAATTGCTACCAAAGACGAAGATAAAAACTTGAAGGTCTGTAAAAAGAAGGTTTATCGTTTCCAGGGTTTTTCCGTTCAATTCAATGATAAAACAGAAATTCACGTTACCGACCAAAAATCTCTGAAAAGATGGCCATCGGTAAAATCGGGCAGTATGGAAGGAAAATCAGGGGCAGAGACCCCTACGAAAAGCCACAAGCTCGTAAATACCATTTTGAGAGCGAGGCATCCGACGCCGCCTTCCTAACTGACATACCCTCCACCGGTCTATCGATTCAAGGGATAGATCGCTGGATCTACCCTTTACCATTGGAAAAGAAAGAATAAAGCATAGAGTATTTCGCTCTGCCGTCAAAACGACGCGAAGCACTGGTTTCACCCTCTCGGAAAAACAAGCTCACAACAGGGGAACGGTCCTCCTTTCTCTTTTCTCAAACAGATATATACGTGTTACCTACAATAGACTCAGTACAAAACGAACGGAATGGCTCTAAATAACGATGAATTTTCCAACCGCATACTAATACGGAATTTGAAAATAAATAATTTACTTAATTGGATAACCATCTTTCAGGATGAATTCGCAATAAAGCGGAGTAGTAAAATGAACAACGAAGTTAAGCAATAATTAAATAAACAATGAAATAGAACAATAATTAAATAAACAGTGAAGCAGACCAAGAATTAATTGAACAACGAAACAGAATAATAATCAAATAAACAAAAAAATGATTGAATAAATAAATAGAATCAAATAGTGATGTGATAATCGAAAGAAATGGTTGGAAATATATTTATATATCTTTTAATAACGTAGATAATACAAACAGAATTAAAAACGAGATCCAATTAAGTAGGTAGTTAGACGGTTTAAATACAATAAGCATTTGCAAGAGAGAGACCCATGATAAAACGGAAACAAAACCACTAATCGTCTCTGAAAGGGCAGTAGGCCTCACAAGAATATAAAGGGCAGTAGGCCCCACAAGAATGCAAAGGGCAATAGAAAAATATTTTAAAGGGACTAAGGCATTTGCGTGAAGCCACCGTTTCATGACTCTCTCTCTCTCTCTCTCTCTCTCTCTCTCTCTCTTTCTCTCTCTCACTCTCGCGTCGCGGGGGCCAACAATCCCAGGCCCTCTCTTTAAAAATTCCATTGTACAGTTCACGAGGAAACAGGTACAGGATTACGCACACATTTATAGGGATATATATGTATATATATATATATATATATGTGTGTGTATTCATCTGTGTGCGTATAAGTACAGAAATATGTGCAAAAAAGTTTTTAGGGTAAAAACTACTCATCCAATAATTACTTTTCCTAAATCAAGAAAAGTCAAACAAATATAAGTCATATGTCGAGCAACTAATCAATAAAAATATAATTGCAAAATAAAACCTTGCACTGTACTCTGAATTACGAACTCATCCGATAGATAATTTAATGTTAAATCCAATAATCAAACCCAAAGAGAAACAAGTAAAAATTTATATTGTTAAATGGAAATAATTCAAAATTCGAAATAATATTTTCCTATGTTAAAATCTAAAGGAAAGAAAGAAGCCAAACGTTCAGAGGCAAGACCCAGTTACATAAGGCCCCACCCCTCTTTCGACGTTCCACGGGGCTTGCGCGGCGGAACGGGAGACTTGGCTCTAGTCGCTACCCGGAGATCGCTCGAATCTCTCCCCACTCCAACCCCTCATTCTAGCCACTCTTCTTTTTCACCCACCCTGATATTTCACCTATCTCTTTCTTGGAGGAAAAGAAGGCACGAAGGGGACTTGAGATTTCTTTAGTCATGTGCCGTAGTCATCCACCCTCCCCTCTTTTCTGGTCGACTCATACGAGAAGGCTTATGCGACCACACCCTAAAAAAAATGTAATATGGAAAACCAAGGAAAAACGGACGGCGACGACGACGACGACGACGACGACGACGACGACGACGACGACGACGACGACGACGACGACGACGGCGGCGGCGCCGCCGCCGCCGCCGCCGCCGCCGCCGCCGCCGCCGCCGCCGCCGCCGCCGCCGCCGCCGCCGCCGCCGCCGTCGTCGTCGTCGTCGTCGTCGTCGTCGTCGTCGTCGTCGTCGTCGTCGTCGTCGTCGTCGCCGCCCGTTTTTCCTTGGTTTTCCATATTACATTTTTTTTAGGGTGTGGTCGCATAAGCCTTCTCGTATGAGTCGACCAGAAAAGAGGGGAGGGTGGATGACTACGGCACATGACTAAAGAAATCTCAAGTCCCCTTCGTGCCTTCTTTTCCTCCAAGAAAGAGATAGGTGAAATATCAGGGTGGGTGAAAAAGAAGAGTGGCTAGAATGAGGGGTTGGAGTGGGGAGAGATTCGAGCGATCTCCGGGTAGCGACTAGAGCCAAGTCTCCCGTTCCGCCGCGCAAGCCCCGTGGAACGTCGAAAGAGGGGTGGGGCCTTATGTAACTGGGTCTTGCCTCTGAACGTTTGGCTTCTTTCTTTCCTTTAGATTTTAACATAGGAAAATATTATTTCGAATTTTGAATTATTTCCATTTAACAATATAAATTTTTACTTGTTTCTCTTTGGGTTTGATTATTGGATTTAACATTAAATTATCTATCGGATGAGTTCGTAATTCAGAGTACAGTGCAAGGTTTTATTTTGCAATTATATTTTTATTGATTAGTTGCTCGACATATGACTTATATTTGTTTGACTTTTCTTGATTTAGGAAAAGTAATTATTGGATGAGTAGTTTTTACCCTAAAAACTTTTTTGCACATATTTCTGTACTTATACGCACACAGATGAATACACACACATATATATGGGTCATTCCACCAATTCTTGACTAAAATTGTGCCGGGGGGTCTGAACTCTGCATAACAAAAATTTTTATTGAAAAGTGCATAACAAAGAGAGCTTTCATGATTTTTTTCAGATTTTTTCGTCGAACCCTTCCGAAGATACAGTAGATCGAAAATTGCAAGATTTGCAATTATTGACTTTAGATATTAAAAATATCAGCCACTTGTAAAATTTCTAAAAATATATTAAATATTGGATTTTATGTAAAAAAAGCTCAGCTTTCTGAAAAAAATATTTTCAATTTCCTCCAGTGTCAGGAAAACCCCGAAAAATGAGGTCAAAAAGTAAAATACGCTTTTTCGACCAATGTATCATTTTTAATATTTTTTAAACTATTTTTTTCGAAAAGTTGAGACTTTTTTCCACCGGAAAGGTATGTTTTCATTGTGGGATTATTTAAAAATAAACCACAGCAAAATAAATTTTAAAGTTTCGTGATGAATTGCCGATCTGTATTGTGCTGCTGTTACGGTCGTCGCACGAACTATCGAATCAAGTTTGAAAATTTCTGTACATAGCATTATATTCAGCTATTATGTAGTGTTCAAAGTGTGAAGTGGGTAAGAAATTAAAATTATTATACAAAAGCGACATAAGAAGGATCAAATCTTTATTATTTATACTCTTCTTGTCACTGTTGACAGAGAAACATTTCTTACAATAGCAGAATCATGATTCTCGGCATCAGGGATAATACAATGCATAAAATGCGTGTTTTTTACAGCCACAGCATTAGCAAATCTTGTCATTAGCTGTGCTGCGCATACTTCGTATTTCTCATTTGACATAGAAGTGAAATCAATATTTTTAAATGACTCACTTGCCCAGTCATACAATGCCAAGGATGATAAAATTTCGTTTCTCGTGCCCATTTGAAGAGATGCCCTTGCAGCGAGACGCTTGATCGTGCCTGCTAATCCATCACATGGTCCTTTTCCATGGGCTGTAGCAAAGAAATGCCATTCAGCCTTTAGTTCAAAGTCATTTACATGGTAGCACAAATTGATTAATGCCAATTCGTCTTCGTCTTCCAACAAATTAATATATTTTTCGAATGAAGCACCACAACAGTTCAAGAACAGAAAAATATGATTTTTGGATGGAGCACCACAACAGTTCAAGAACAAATCGGCATTCATCAATTTGTGCTACCACGTAAATGACTTTGGGCTAAAGGCTGAATGGCATTTCTTTGCTACAGCCCATGGAAAAGGACCATGTGATGGGTTAGCAGACACGATCAAGCGTCTCGCTGCAAGGGCATCTCTTCAAATGGGCACGAGAAACGAAATTTTATCATAATTGGCATTGTATGACTGGGCACGTGAGTCATTTACAAATATTGATTTCACTTTCATTTCAAATGAGGAATACGAAGTACGCGCAGCACAGCTAAAGTCAAGATTTGCTAATGCTGTGGCTGTAAAAAAGACGCAATCTAGGCATTGTATTATCCCTGATGCCGAGAATCATGGTTCTGCTATTGTAAGAAATGTTTCTCTGTCAACAGTGACAAGAAGAGTATAAATAATAAAGATTTGATCCTTCTTATGTCGCTTTTGTATAATAATTTTAATTTCTTACCCACTTCACACTTTGAACATATATATTCACTACATAATAGCTGAATATAATGCTATGTACAGAAATTTTCAAACTTGATTCGATAGTTCGTGCGACGACCGTAACAGCAGCACAATACAGATCGGCAATTCATCACGAAACTTTAAAATTTATTTTGCTGTGGTTTATTTTTAAATAATCCCACAATCGAAACATACCTTTCCCGTGGAAAAAAGTCTCAACTTTTCGAAAAAAATAGTTTAAAAAATATTAAAAATGATACATTGGTCGAAAAAGCGTATTTTACTTTTTGACCTCATTTTTCGGGGTTTTCCTGACACTGGAGGAAATTGAAAATATTTTTTTCAGAAAGCTGAGCTTTTTTTACATAAAATCCAATATTTAATATATTTTTAGAAATTTTACAAGTGGCTGATATTTTTAATATCTAAAGTCAATAATTGCAAATCTTGCAATTTTCGATCTACTGTATCTTTGGAAGGGTTCGACGAAAAAATCTGAAAAAAATCATGAAAGCTCTCTTTGTTATGTACTTTTCAATAAAATTTCTCGTTATGCAGAGTTCAGACCCCCTGGCACAATTTTAGTCAAGAATTGGTGGAATGACCCATATATATATATATATACATATATATCCCTATAAATGTGTGCGTAATCCTGTACCTGTTTCCTCGTGAACTGTACAATGGAATTTTTAAAGAGAGGGCCTGGGATTGTTGGCCCCCGCGACGCGAGAGTGAGAGAGAGAAAGAGAGAGAGAGAGAGAGAGAGAGAGAGAGAGAGAGAGAGAGTCATGAAACGGTGGCTTCACGCAAATGCCTTAGTCCCTTTAAAATATTTTTCTATTGCCCTTTGCATTCTTGTGGGGCCTACTGCCCTTTATATTCTTGTGAGGCCTACTGCCCTTTCAGAGACGATTAGTGGTTTTGTTTCCGTTTTATCATGGGTCTCTCTCTTGCAAATGCTTATTGTATTTAAACCGTCTAACTACCTACTTAATTGGATCTCGTTTTTAATTCTGTTTGTATTATCTACGTTATTAAAAGACATATAAATATATTTCCAACCATTTCTTTCGATTATCACATCACTATTTGATTCTATTTATTTATTCAATCATTTTTTTGTTTATTTGATTATTATTCTGTTTCGTTGTTCAATTAATTCTTGGTCTGCTTCACTGTTTATTTAATTATTGTTCTATTTCATTGTTTATTTAATTATTGCTTAACTTCGTTGTTCATTTTACTACTCCGCTTTATTGCGAATTCATCCTGAAAGATGGTTATCCAATTAAGTAAATTATTTATTTTCAAATTCCGTATTAGTATGCGGTTGGAAAATTCATCGTTATTTAGAGCCATTCCGTTCGTTTTGTACTGAGTCTATTGTAGGTAACACGTATATATCTGTTTGAGAAAAGAGAAAGGAGGACCGTTCCCCTGTTGTGAGCTTGTTTTTCCGAGAGGGTGAAACCAGTGCTTCGCGTCGTTTTGACGGCAGAGCGAAATACTCTATGCTTTATTCTTTCTTTTCCAATGGTAAAGGGTAGATCCAGCGATCTATCCCTTGAATCGATAGACCGGTGGAGGGTATGTCAGTTAGGAAGGCGGCGTCGGATGCCTCGCTCTCAAAATGGTATTTACGAGCTTGTGGCTTTTCGTAGGGGTCTCTGCCCCTGATTTTCCTTCCATACTGCCCGATTTTACCGATGGCCATCTTTTCAGAGATTTTTGGTCGGTAACGTGAATTTCTGTTTTATCATTGAATTGAACGGAAAAACCCTGGAAACGATAAACCTTCTTTTTACAGACCTTCAAGTTTTTATCTTCGTCTTTGGTAGCAATTACGTTGAAGAAATGAATTTTAATGGCCGTTACGCCAGGACGTAACACCTTACCAGTGGTGATCATATTATTTTCATATCTATGCACCAGAACACCTCTTACTTTCGACTTCATTGACTGGACTATAGTGTAATCGTTGGAGGGGCGATGCCGAGGCACTCTTCTTTATTGTCAGTTCCCCACCACATATCTCACTATTTTCCTCACTCTCTCGACCATTTCGTGGCGCTCGGAAATTTTTTACCCCGTCAGCAAAGAAGTTTCAATTCCAAAATTATAATAATAATATAGATAGACTCTTGTTCAAAGAAAACATTGATTTAGGTTCTTTTCAGAAATCAAGTTTGGGCTTCTTAAAAAATTTGTTTCCCCTTCTACGTAGAGAAAGCTTTGTTTTCGTGAAATTTTGTTCGTTGTGATTTCATGCCAGTAAGTTCAAAATGTCCTGAAGTTGTGAGATCACATTTTTTTGAAATGTCCAAATGAGAGTGTGCGTACGTGCGTACGTGCGTGCGTGCGTGCATGTATACGTGCGTGCGTGTGTGCGCATGCGCATCCGCATGTGCCCGTGAATATGAGACTGTGTATGTGTGTATGTGCGTTGGTAAGCTGAACCCTCTGTGTTTGTTATAAATTTTTCAAATATTCATCGAGGCGAGCAAATTTTATGCGATTTCAAAGTTTCCGAAAAAACGGGGTTTTTGCTATAGCTTTCGCAAATTTTAAGATATGAGATTAATACAAATTTATACTGATGGTGTGAGTGATGAAGATTGTTAGTATTGAATTTCCGGACGACGACGACGACGACGACGACGACGACGACGACGACGACGACGACGACGACGACGACGACGACGACGACGACGACGACGACGACGACGACGACGACGACGACGACGACGACGACGACGACGACGACGACGACGACGACGACGACGACGACGACGACGACGACGACGACGACGACGACGACGACGACGACGACGACGACGACGACGACGACGACGACGACGACGACGACGACGACGACGACGACGACGACGACGACGACGACGACGACGACGACGACGACGACGACGACGACGACGACGACGACGACGACGACGACGACGACGACGACGACGACGACGACGACGACGACGACGACGACGACGACGACGACGACGACGACGACGACGACGACGACGACGACGACGACGACGACGACGACGACGACGACGACGACGACGACGACGACGACGACGACGACGACGACGACGACGACGACGACGACGACGACGACGACGACGACGACGACGACGACGACGACGACGACGACGACGACGACGACGACGACGACGACGACGACGACGACGACGACGACGACGACGACGACGACGACGACGACGACGACGACGACGACGACGACGACGACGACGACGACGACGACGACGACGACGACGACGACGACGACGACGACGACGACGACGACGACGACGACGACGACGACGACGACGACGACGACGACGACGACGACGACGACGACGACGACGACGACGACGACGACGACGACGACGACGACGACGACGACGACGACGACGACGACGACGACGACGACGACGACGACGACGACGACGACGACGACGACGACGACGACGACGACGACGACGACGACGACGACGACGACGACGACGACGACGACGACGACGACGACGACGACGACGACGACGACGACGACGACGACGACGACGACGACGACGACGACGACGACGACGACGACGACGACGACGACGACGACGACGACGACGACGACGACGACGACGACGACGACGACGACGACGACGACGACGACGACGACGACGACGACGACGACGACGACGACGACGACGACGACGACGACGACGACGACGACGACGACGACGACGACGACGACGACGACGACGACGACGACGACGACGACGACGACGACGACGACGACGACGACGACGACGACGACGACGACGACGACGACGACGACGACGACGACGACGACGACGACGACGACGACGACGACGACGACGACGACGACGACGACGACGACGACGACGACGACGACGACGACGACGACGACGACGACGACGACGACGACGACGACGACGACGACGACGACGACGACGACGACGACGACGACGACGACGACGACGACGACGACGACGACGACGACGACGACGACGACGACGACGACGACGACGACGACGACGACGACGACGACGACGACGACGACGACGACGACGACGACGACGACGACGACGACGACGACGACGACGACGACGACGACGACGACGACGACGACGACGACGACGACGACGACGACGACGACGACGACGACGACGACGACGACGACGACGACGACGACGACGACGACGACGACGACGACGACGACGACGACGACGACGACGACGACGACGACGACGACGACGACGACGACGACGACGACGACGACGACGACGACGACGACGACGACGACGACGACGACGACGACGACGACGACGACGACGACGACGACGACGACGACGACGACGACGACGACGACGACGACGACGACGACGACGACGACGACGACGACGACGACGACGACGACGACGACGACGACGACGACGACGACGACGACGACGACGACGACGACGACGACGACGACGACGACGACGACGACGACGACGACGACGACGACGACGACGACGACGACGACGACGACGACGACGACGACGACGACGACGACGACGACGACGACGACGACGACGACGACGACGACGACGACGACGACGACGACGACGACGACGACGACGACGACGACGACGACGACGACGACGACGACGACGACGACGACGACGACGACGACGACGACGACGACGACGACGACGACGACGACGACGACGACGACGACGACGACGACGACGACGACGACGACGACGACGACGACGACGACGACGACGACGACGACGACGACGACGACGACGACGACGACGACGACGACGACGACGACGACGACGACGACGACGACGACGACGACGACGACGACGACGACGACGACGACGACGACGACGACGACGACGACGACGACGACGACGACGACGACGACGACGACGACGACGACGACGACGACGACGACGACGACGACGACGACGACGACGACGACGACGACGACGACGACGACGACGACGACGACGACGACGACGACGACGACGACGACGACGACGACGACGACGACGACGACGACGACGACGACGACGACGACGACGACGACGACGACGACGACGACGACGACGACGACGACGACGACGACGACGACGACGACGACGACGACGACGACGACGACGACGACGACGACGACGACGACGACGACGACGACGACGACGACGACGACGACGACGACGACGACGACGACGACGACGACGACGACGACGACGACGACGACGACGACGACGACGACGACGACGACGACGACGACGACGACGACGACGACGACGACGACGACGACGACGACGACGACGACGACGACGACGACGACGACGACGACGACGACGACGACGACGACGACGACGACGACGACGACGACGACGACGACGACGACGACGACGACGACGACGACGACGACGACGACGACGACGACGACGACGACGACGACGACGACGACGACGACGACGACGACGACGACGACGACGACGACGACGACGACGACGACGACGACGACGACGACGACGACGACGACGACGACGACGACGACGACGACGACGACGACGACGACGACGACGACGACGACGACGACGACGACGACGACGACGACGACGACGACGACGACGACGACGACGACGACGACGACGACGACGACGACGACGACGACGACGACGACGACGACGACGACGACGACGACGACGACGACGACGACGACGACGACGACGACGACGACGACGACGACGACGACGACGACGACGACGACGACGACGACGACGACGACGACGACGACGACGACGACGACGACGACGACGACGACGACGACGACGACGACGACGACGACGACGACGACGACGACGACGACGACGACGACGACGACGACGACGACGACGACGACGACGACGACGACGACGACGACGACGACGACGACGACGACGACGACGACGACGACGACGACGACGACGACGACGACGACGACGACGACGACGACGACGACGACGACGACGACGACGACGACGACGACGACGACGACGACGACGACGACGACGACGACGACGACGACGACGACGACGACGACGACGACGACGACGACGACGACGACGACGACGACGACGACGACGACGACGACGACGACGACGACGACGACGACGACGACGACGACGACGACGACGACGACGACGACGACGACGACGACGACGACGACGACGACGACGACGACGACGACGACGACGACGACGACGACGACGACGACGACGACGACGACGACGACGACGACGACGACGACGACGACGACGACGACGACGACGACGACGACGACGACGACGACGACGACGACGACGACGACGACGACGACGACGACGACGACGACGACGACGACGACGACGACGACGACGACGACGACGACGACGACGACGACGACGACGACGACGACGACGACGACGACGACGACGACGACGACGACGACGACGACGACGACGACGACGACGACGACGACGACGACGACGACGACGACGACGACGACGACGACGACGACGACGACGACGACGACGACGACGACGACGACGACGACGACGACGACGACGACGACGACGACGACGACGACGACGACGACGACGACGACGACGACGACGACGACGACGACGACGACGACGACGACGACGACGACGACGACGACGACGACGACGACGACGACGACGACGACGACGACGACGACGACGACGACGACGACGACGACGACGACGACGACGACGACGACGACGACGACGACGACGACGACGACGACGACGACGACGACGACGACGACGACGACGACGACGACGACGACGACGACGACGACGACGACGACGACGACGACGACGACGACGACGACGACGACGACGACGACGACGACGACGACGACGACGACGACGACGACGACGACGACGACGACGACGACGACGACGACGACGACGACGACGACGACGACGACGACGACGACGACGACGACGACGACGACGACGACGACGACGACGACGACGACGACGACGACGACGACGACGACGACGACGACGACGACGACGACGACGACGACGACGACGACGACGACGACGACGACGACGACGACGACGACGACGACGACGACGACGACGACGACGACGACGACGACGACGACGACGACGACGACGACGACGACGACGACGACGACGACGACGACGACGACGACGACGACGACGACGACGACGACGACGACGACGACGACGACGACGACGACGACGACGACGACGACGACGACGACGACGACGACGACGACGACGACGACGACGACGACGACGACGACGACGACGACGACGACGACGACGACGACGACGACGACGACGACGACGACGACGACGACGACGACGACGACGACGACGACGACGACGACGACGACGACGACGACGACGACGACGACGACGACGACGACGACGACGACGACGACGACGACGACGACGACGACGACGACGACGACGACGACGACGACGACGACGACGACGACGACGACGACGACGACGACGACGACGACGACGACGACGACGACGACGACGACGACGACGACGACGACGACGACGACGACGACGACGACGACGACGACGACGACGACGACGACGACGACGACGACGACGACGACGACGACGACGACGACGACGACGACGACGACGACGACGACGACGACGACGACGACGACGACGACGACGACGACGACGACGACGACGACGACGACGACGACGACGACGACGACGACGACGACGACGACGACGACGACGACGACGACGACGACGACGACGACGACGACGACGACGACGACGACGACGACGACGACGACGACGACGACGACGACGACGACGACGACGACGACGACGACGACGACGACGACGACGACGACGACGACGACGACGACGACGACGACGACGACGACGACGACGACGACGACGACGACGACGACGACGACGACGACGACGACGACGACGACGACGACGACGACGACGACGACGACGACGACGACGACGACGACGACGACGACGACGACGACGACGACGACGACGACGACGACGACGACGACGACGACGACGACGACGACGACGACGACGACGACGACGACGACGACGACGACGACGACGACGACGACGACGACGACGACGACGACGACGACGACGACGACGACGACGACGACGACGACGACGACGACGACGACGACGACGACGACGACGACGACGACGACGACGACGACGACGACGACGACGACGACGACGACGACGACGACGACGACGACGACGACGACGACGACGACGACGACGACGACGACGACGACGACGACGACGACGACGACGACGACGACGACGACGACGACGACGACGACGACGACGACGAC
>CAMPGC010000123.1:0-12542 GCA_946863875.1 Alloplasta piceator
CGCAACGAAAGCGAAGAGAAGGAAAGTTTCTCGTTTACAGGAAAATGTTTCCGGGACGGACTCTTCGACAATACCGGAAAATGATATTGCCGACGAACGGGTCATCGTCAAACGGAAGGTACCGCGACGAAATGAGACAACAATCGATAAACGTACAAATGTTACGTCCGCTGCGGCAACGGATAAAACACCGGGACAAATGGAAGACATACCACGACCATACATAATATTGAACATTATGAAGCTGTCGATGTACAGGGGTGAAACGAACGACCAACAACACAATGGCAACAGGGGGCACCAACTCGACGAAATAAAACAGTTGAGCAAAATGAACGACGATGAGTTGAAGAAAGTCCTGAAATCGACATGTACGATTATTATGAATGGTGAGATATCTTTAAACAATTCCAATTGATTGAAAAATCCGTCTGTCACTGCGATCGATATAGCATGTTATAACCCTACCAAACCAAGCGACCGCTCGGTTCACTTGGTTGCGGTCGCTTTATGGTCAAATTCTCAATTTCAGTGGGGATAAGCGACCGCATGGGTGCTCTCGATGATGGCGCCATCTAGAACAGCGACCGCATGGTTGCTCTCGATGGTGGCGCCATCTAGAACAGCGACCGTGGTGTAACCACGATGCGACCGTGGTGCAACCACGAAAACCGTGGTGCGATTACGAAGCGATCACAAAGCGACCGGTCAAATTCTCAATTTCAGCGTTGTAAAGCGACCGCAAAAAGACCCGTTTTTTCATGGTCGCTTTTAAGTGGCTTGGTTTGTTAGGGAAGCTCTAATCGTCTGCAGTACGTTGACAGTGTATTTTTTATAATGCAGGAAAATATCGACTCGTTGATTTAAAACTGGAGTGTGAGAAACCCCTTTGGTGGGTCAAAAATTGCAGCGAAAATGTGGAAGTACCACCAACTTGACCTTGAACGAGTGTAGAGAAACATTGAGGGACATGATAAATGTATCGAATGAATTTCGTCAATATATTGCAACGAAATACACGATTCAGATCGGCAACGAAAAGAGGACGACTGATGACAAACGGATCCGTCTTTCGTAAATAAAATTTATGTTCAGTAGTAACGTGTCTTACGGATACCCGTGAATTAATGAAAATTATACGTTTTTTCCTGTAGATTTCGTGAAAAACGAATCTTGCAAGCAGCAATATACGGATTTATTGGTGATCACGAGACAGTACTGCAAGACGATTTAATGGACCATTTAAGATTAATTATTGACGATGGTAAGCGAAAACCGATTCCAATCAAGATAGCGCACGGTAAACCTTAAAATAAAAATTGATACAATTACAATAATTTGTTATCGACAGAGACGACAATAACTCGAGTCGTATCGGAATACACACATTTACATGCAGACCTGAAAGACAAGAAGAGAAAGATCGTGAAATTGAAGAGTAATGAGTCGTCACTGGATTCAATTACTATTTTATCACAAAATATTTCACGAATACGACACGACCGTGCATTAAGTCGGTACCGATAAACTGTTCCCGGTGTATAAAGCATCATACCTGGAATTAAACTGAAATATATTTGATATTTAAAACAATGTTCGTAAAATGTTCCTACTGCAAAACCCGTGAACATCGGGAATGGGTTTAGGATAATGAAGAATGACTTTCTTCAAAATCCTGACCATACTTGATCGAGTGAACAATGAGCGAAACACAGAGGTAATAACTCGCTGCAAAACTTTTATGTTTGCGCGTATCATTGTCAGGAAAAAGTAAAGAGTTGTTGTAGTGGGAGGGAGGCAAGTAATTTTTGAATATAAGGCAAGTCCGAATTCCTTGAAGATGTGTTATTAATTTCAAATTGTAAATAAGTGTATGGTTTTAGTTATCTGTATGAGTAGTGCTGTAGTTAATAGAGAATGTAATTCAAGCGTGAGTCGTAATTCGCATACTGGTTTCATCGGAATCTCTGGAACAACATTCATGGAGGAGGTTTAATATGTCGCCGAATTGTCGGTTTGGAATTCGCATACTAGCTTCATCGGAAACGCTGGAACAACATTCATGGAGGAGGTTTAATATGTCGCCGAATTGTCGAACGGAAATTCGTCGACGTGTACGGCGGGGCAAGTTAGGCAGTTGTAGTAAATCGACAGTTCTCGATAGGTTCGTGTTTCAAATTTCTTCATTAGTATTAACGATCGATTATTTTCATGATTCATTTGCGTGCGACGTACTGTCAATGTTTGTCAATGGAATTTCGAGAAAGATGGCCAAGAAAAGTCGATGTGATGATCGAAGAACAAAAGGAACGAGTACTCTAACTGTCGATAATGCAGGCAGCTGTAGAGCAATGTGCTCCTGGAAATTGTGCAACGATTCACCGGCCAACAATAAAAGATACGTAACGATATAGGGATGACAAATACTTCATGTTTTCCCGATAATGCCGTGTGAGTTGTCTTCGTTAATATAGCAATTGATATATTTTTTTATTCACATACGGCATGTCGTGGTTAATGACAAATTCAATAATCGTCTTGTTCCAGCGTACGACGAGGTTATTCGGTACCGGCGGAATAATTGATAATTGGTGGTTCGAAGTTTCCAAAAACGGTCCAGACGAAAGTGGCATATTTCGATCATCGGAATCGCAGGAAAACAATTCTTGGAGGTGTAATATATCGCGGAATTGTCGGACAAACATTCATCGCCGTATGGCGAGGTAAGTTGAGCGTATCTAGTAAATGCACTGTTTGGTCAATATTTATAATGTAATATTATTGGTATTAACGATCAATTGCTTTCATTATTCGTTCCCGCGGTGTACTTGAAATCGAATTTCGAGAAACATGGACAAGGCAAACCGATGTGATGAGTAATATGGGAATCGTGTACTCTGACCTTGGAGAAGCACGCCGCTATGTAGCCCGTTGCTATACTGGTGATTCGCATTTCGAACGGTTCGTCGATGCAAAATACGGTATGTCTATTTACGCAAAATTGTCGCTAAATTTTTGCTTTTTCGAAAACAGTGGTTGGACTGTACGCATTTTTTTCGAGCTTGACCATGGATTGATTGACTTCAATTTGCTTCCGTTATTTTTGTTGTACAACTATTTTTCGCTGAGATATCTGCGATTGAACAAAAATTGGCCTTTTTTAAATATCTTCTACATCTCTGTAACTAATGATCGTACAACGAGTAAATGGTGGGGATCGGAAAATTAAATGTACCCTTTAAAAGTGCCTGTTACTGTCATAAACGGAAAAAAATTGTTTTCATGCTCAATTTTCACTCGAAAATGTACCAAAAAATAGCTTTTTTTTATTTTTTTCGAAAATCTACCACAATTTTGCAGATATTGCGAAGAATACCAATGTTTTCAATTTTTTTAAGCTGAATACATACCTAAAAAAACCAAGCCAATTTTGTAAACAATCGGTTGAGCCGTTTTTTGTGACCGAAGCATCAAGCTTTTCCGAAAATAAAAGGAACATTGATCCTTAAAGATCGAAGAATGGTGTAAAAAATTAAGAAAAGAAATTCAAATTTTTCTTTCAAATTTTCATTTCATGAGCGCGAAACATTGGAAAAATCAAAAATCCGAGAAAAAATAATTTGCAAATTTTGGGTTTTTTATATTTTTTAATTTGAACATAAAATGTTATTGACATTTTTTCACAATGTTGCATTCAATATTGAATGAATACCAGGGAATAAAATTTGTAATGCTCAATTTTGACTTGACAAATGAAAAAAATTTTTTTTGCTGTTTTGTGAAATGTACCACAAATTCGTAAATATACGGAAAGGTACCATATGAGAAATATTATTCGCCATCCTCAACTCTTTCCATTTATAACTAGCTGTCGGAAATGAATCTCCATTCGTAATCGACTAATGCGTTGTTGGATGTTCTTTTGTAATTTTCATGTATGGACGTATCGTCGTCGAGAGGAACGAGGGATAATACGTTTCGCAATGAGGAAGGCGTAGCAGACTGCGAGAGTAATCTGCTCCGCGATGGCGATGAACCGTGATGAATGTGTCGAGTCCGAAAGCAAAACATGTAAGAAAGTTTTAGTACGATGTAAAATTGTTTTTAATTTCATTGATACGATCCGAGACAAAGAAAACTGATGGCACTTCTTGCTTCTGTTGTTACAGGTATCATACGTGGACAACGAGAGACGGTGTATGGACATTACTGGGCAGCAGTGGAATAATGTCAGTACTGTGGATACAGTACTGCGGGAAACATATGGATGTTACGACGATTCAAAAAATTATTAACAGCCAGGAAAGTCAATTTATTTTTGTGAAAGTCTGCCGGCCACACTGAGGATGTTGTTTGTCAACGATAACAGTTGCTCTGAACAATTGTTATATGTTGATGAACTGAATCCAATGACGCGCGATGTCTCCAATTGCTCTATAACAAGTTGCAATAACTCGGAATAATTGTAATTGTTTAAAGTGATTTTGATTGATCCTCGCCGTCGTTGGATATTCAAACATACACCCCCGCTGAAAAGTTTGGACACCTGTCGATATTTCTTGCCGCACTAAAATTTGTATAACTCCGTCAAAAAAAAATGATAACCGACTATTTAAAGAAGCGTTTTGACGGAAAGGAATTCAGCTTTGTTTTCCCCATTTTATAATTATTGTTATGATTATTTTTTTTCGACCTAGTATGTATTTTTGAAGGTGATTGTTTTTCGGCATTTATTCTACCATAGCAATTCGGGCGCATAATTTGAGGAGATTTTTTTTCTCTCATTTATCTACGTAACATTTCAAAGGGTTAGAAGCCGTTTCATTTTCATGCTTTAAAGATGATTGTACGATTTTTTTCGCACAGCCATTTTACTTTTGGCTTAAAAAGAGAAATTTTAAAAGATGCAACGTTACTCAAAGACTATTAACTTGATTTGAAAATGACAAGTATGAAAAAAATAGCATAGGTATGCACGGAATCGCCTGGAATTATTTCAGAATTTTCCCATGAAATTGTTTTTTTGTTTTTTCAATATTTTGGTTCCAGCAAAAAATTTCATCCGTTTGAAATTGTCGTATTTCGTGATGAAAGAAGAATCTGAAAAAATTCAGCAATATTCAGTGTGCTATGAAACAACAATGATCAATTATAATTATTGATCATTGTTCATCATTGTTGAATAATTTGTTTGAACAATTGTTTGAGCAATTTGTTAATATATTTTGGGTAATATTATTATTGATAATTGTTGCTTATAGCATGCCAAATGATGCTTAATTTTTGAAGATTTTTATTTCATCGCGAAGTACGTAAATTTCAAACACATGACATTTTCGCTGGAGCAAAAATATTTGAAAAATACAATAAAATGTCATGGGAAAAATCGGAAATAATTCCAGGCGATCAGGTGTATACCTACGGTACTTTTTTCATACTAGACATTTTCTCTTAAACTGTAGAGACTTTGAGTTACTTATGCAACTTTTAGTGCGGCAAGAAATGTCGACAGGTATATACAAACTTTTGAGCGGGAGTGTATGTGACGTAATGTATTTCGCAAAATTGTGTTTTTGAAAAAAAAAAAATTATCGATTTTTTAAATGTATTTTAAAACTTTATTATAAATAATTTTGATAGACGACGCAAAAAATTTGAAAAAATTTGTTTTTCATTTAATTATAAACAATATAAAGTGATAAAATATTAGAAATAATCACGTGACTCCAAACGCGCCATGATTGGTCATCTTGTTTGTGACGTCATAATGTTAAGGCCCGGGTGAACTCCTACCCCCCGCCTATCCGTTCTCGCGACTGCGAGAAAGACAGAGCTAGAACTTTCAACTCATTTTTCTTGGAGATAGCTTGATAAAATAAAAAAAGAACAGTTGGGCCAGCTGTACACATTAATTACACAGGCGCCCCTACTCTTCTTTTTTTATTCCATTAAGCCATCTCTGAGAAAAATGGGTTACACAAATTTTAGGGTTATGCTGACCTTTAAACTCCCCGTAAAATGATTCCACGATAGTACACGGTCTTTTAGTGCCAAAAATTGTTTGTGACAACTAATTTTATCAAGTAAATAATTTTGATGGCGTTTCGGGATTTATTCGGCGCACTACTTGAAACCATTGGTTTCGACGTTTCTCATTTTGTGCTCCCCCCCGCCTTTCCCCTCTTGTGAGTGCGAGAGAGAGTGCCTAGAGGTCCTGTGAGAGCGAGAGAAAAAGGGTCCTTAGCCTGGCCTTAAAAACATTTTTTGGGAAGTCGTTTTTGTATGATTCGTACACAATGATACGAAACAAGCAGGATAACTTTTAAGATTTGATATTTCTAAAAAATTTATATATATATGGACGATAATAACAAGATTTAATTGATGGAACGTTGAAACGCCGTATCAACTGCATGTAATGATGGAGTAGGCATAAACATTATGACGTCACTCGCGCTCGGGAACTGTCGGCACGTTTTCGGTACCGAGTTCAAAAATGTATTTTCAATTTGTTATAACTTTTTAATTACAAAACCTAACCTCGGTACCCCTAACGCCATACACATTTTTTCAGTATACAGAAAAATCCTTATTTTCAAATTAAATATCTTCATTTGTAGACGATGAATCGTTGTAAAATTTTTCGACAAGTTGAACATCGTGTCCAACTTGATGCTTACAAAATTGCATGCAGCAAAGTTAGAAAATAATTTTTTCATAAGAAGCGATAGAACCTTCTTAATCCCTTCTTGAAAAATTCCATAAATATTCCCTAGACATCAATTTTCCACGATACAAAATCCGTCGGTTCGTCCGACGGTCCAGTGGCTAGGTCTGCTCCGGCGTATATCCGGCGGTTAGTCCGACGGTACGATGCCGCAAACCTGAAAATGATCCGACGCTGGTCCGGCGCTGGTCCGACTGTCGGTGCAGCAAACCTGATCGGCGGTGATCCGACGGTAAGGTTGTGATATCTTTGATCCGACTGGAGCTCGACTATAGTCCGGCGGTAACAGAGATATCTTTAATCCGACTCGACTGCGGCGGTTGGTCCGACGGTCGTCCTTAATCCGACTGAATCCGACTATGATCCGGCGGTAACGGAGGAGGGGTTGATTCCCGGCTCAGGTCCGACGCTTCATCCGGCAGTTTGCTTGAGGGGTGACTCTCCGACTGTGATCCGACCACTGATCGGCGACAGTCCGTCTGTGATCCGACTGCTGGCTCCATCTGAGTCGGAGACAGCCGGGTTGTCGTATCATTCCGATAGTCAGTAGACCTGGCAGGGTGAAAGGGTGAAGAATGTAATAACTTCAGATAAGGTTAATATTCTTTTAACCGGTTAGTACATATGAAATAATAATAATAATAATGTTTCAACATAAAATTTGACGGAAAAATTGTTGCTGCATTGTCTAACGATATATATCATCTGTTTCAGATCATACATCTTAAAGGGGCGGTTGCCAGCAACATTAAAAAACCGCAGTTTAACATTGGAAATACGCCGGTAGAGTTAAGTATTCGTGAGCATACAGGTATTGAAGAAAAAGGATTTTTCACCGACAGCATCGACGCGATTTCTCAAACGCCCACAGTGGTCAGCTGGGAGGATGTCGCAGATATGGAAGGACGATACGTCGGTAAATATTACAATATAATTTGCATATGGCTTCGTTTTAATATTTTCAAATCATTTACAATTTAAAAAATATGAGTTTGATGTGTAACAAAAAAATGTAAAATGATTTTTTACAGAAATTGTCGGCTGGGTGAAGATATTGTTCACCGAAACAAAAAATAAAGCAGGGGATGCAATTTACTCCATCGGTGCGATATCGGACGGCGTGAAATTGAAGCTCGCGGTTCGCATCATGAGCTCAGCTAGCTTGCCGACAAACATCTTCGTAGGATGTGCGGTCACGGTTAGAGGATTTTGAGAATATGATGGCGTCTGTCCGTTCATAAAAGTCTCGAAAGGTTCGGACATAAAGCTGGCGAAAAACAAAGCAGTGGACCCGGAAATTCTAATGGACACCGCACTCATACCAAAAAAGGTACCAACAGAATCAATTAATCTATATTTAGCAATCTAAGCGAATTCTTCATAAATTTTTATTTACAGAGAGCAAGAAAACAATAAGCGTCGTACACCAGCGAAGATCACGAACGAAAGACAACGAAAAAATGAAGAAATTACAAAGAACAGACGAAATAATAAGAGGCCAATGAAATTGATGAAAATTATGGGCGAGAAAACTAAAAGAAGAAGGATATAAAGAAATATGAACAGAAAAGGATGAAGAAAAAGGCAAGGAGGGTTCAAGGATAGTAACAGGAATCGAAAGCGCCGGAAATAGGAAAAAAAACGAAGAGGACGAAGGAGAAGGAAAAGAAAAAGAAAAAGAGAAAAGCAAGAAGAGTTTATTACTTTTACGCATTGATTTGTTGAATTAAATCGAATTGATTTGTTAGTTTGTTATAATTGTTGAATTCGAATGTGCTTGAATAAAGAAAAAACTCATTCGATGACATTAAAAACGAAAAAAAAAATTTATTCTCATTTTCTCGCCGACTTTGAAATCAATAATTTATTGATTTTTTTTTTCAACCACATCGATTTGTTATTTATTTGCAGGCGTGGTCGAGGTTGATTTCTCGATGATCTCTCAAAGTTGGTTTTTTCTATAGATTTTCTGATTGAGATTTATCTGTCGGTGATTTCCGGTGTGCAGGTCGACGGCTCTTTGGTTTTCGGAATCCCGGTCAATGCCTCCATGGTTTTCGATGTCCAGGTTGACAATTTTATATGTCTGAGGAAGAAAAACGAAGAGGACGAGAGAGAATGAAAAGAAAAGGAAGAAGACTTTTTGCTCTTGTGTATTTTTGTTGAATAAAAAAAAAATCCAGTCATATATTTTTAATTAGGATAGAAAAATTTTCTTATTTTATAAAGTGACAAAAAATGAAATAATCATTTTATTTTAATTATCTACTATCCATAGTAATACTCGTACACTTTTAGTCCCATATTCTGTTGTCAAATATACTCTTGTCGATTATATCCTGCTATCAAACTTGAAGCGGGATCACACTCGTACACTTTTGAGAAGTAGGACTTCAACAGGAGATCCTCGCGTTATATTCATATAGCCGAACGACGAATTGCAAGCAGCAAGAAAGCTTATAATTACTCGCGTATACACAATTACCAAATCTTTCAAACTGACAGCGGGACTCCGAATCTTAAAGCCCCATGTATAACAGCCAATCGACCAATCACAGCATGAATAAAACGGTGACAAAATGACCAACTTCGGGCGTTACTCACCAACTTTTTAGAAGGGGACTAGGGAAGCCTGGGCGCGCTAAAGTGCGCGACGAATGTACCACCCGAGCGGCGGCGCTTAAGGATGCTTTGCCCCTACACTCCCAGCTAAAAATGATATCTGATTGAAATTTCCGAACATTTGAATCATATCCAGACGATAGACTGAAGACAATGCACCATTGCTTTGCTTCCGGGGACTTTTAGTTTTCTTTTTCTGAACCCATGAATGCATGAACTCGCGCTTTTCGCTTATTTCTCTTAGGAATTTGTTTTTTGAAATTGAATATTCGTGATCAAGGATCGATTTCCAATCGACATAGCCCCTGAAATATAAGAAAAAATCAATTAAAAAAAAAAATCATTTTTCGGCGCGATGCAAAGTGTCCATTTGCACAGACACTTCCGGTGGATCTGACCCATGCCGAAAGTTGAAATTTTTTTTTCGTTATTTACAGGTTCAAGAAGCACATTATTGTTCGGAAATTTCCTGCGCAACGCGATTATGCTACTTGCGACGGTCAAATGCCTGACAGATCATGTTGAAAAGTGCGAATAACTATAAAATCGCTCTTTTCGCCTATTTCTCTTGGGAATTTATATTTCTAAATTGAATATTCGCGATGAGCAGTCGATTTCCGATCGACATAGCTCTTGAGATTATCGAGAACTTGATCGAGTCAGGCTACCGGCAGCACCCGTTTCATCACGAGTTCAATCCTTGAAAATTAATATCGACAAATTGATTTTAAAAACAAATGCAATCACTGCCGGGAACTTGAATTAAAAACAACAATATCGTCGAGTTGATAAACTTGGCAAGCAAAACTGCGATATTTTAATTTATTGATTATATATACAAATCGATCTGTGAACCAAGTCGAAATTCTATCGAGGGTGGATTGTACAATTGGGAGAGAGACACGGATGAAGAAGGATGGTCAAGAATTAATATCATTCTTGGACGCATAAATTACTTTGCCGTACTCTAAACAGTTCTTCCTCTCAGCAGTTTTTTCGTCCTCTAAGCAGTTTTTTCTCTCTGAAAAAAATAAAGTACAATGTTTATTCTTGCTCGTTTTTTTGCAATGTTTATAAGCGGATATTTTTATTAATTCTATAGTAACATAAGTTGAACAAAATGATATAAGCAACCGGCGGAAAGTTTCCGGATAAAACTTCAAAATAGGTCTCAAACGTTTTGTTAACGCCATTTCGCCGGAAAATCTTGTATAACGCGAAAACAAAGAGGATTCATGAAAAACTTCAAGATAACAAAAAGTTGCGTCTGTCTTTCTTGAGTTCAGAGGAATTTTTTCAGGTTTTTTTTCAACATTTTTTTTTCTCATTTTGTTAATAAATTTGCTTAAAAGTTTTTGCCGACTCAAACTTTTAGTGCGGCAACAAAATTAAACGGGTGGGCAAATACTTTTTAGCGATAGTGTGTGTACGTACCTTTGCAGGTATTGATGATATATTAAAAAGTTGATCGGGATCCAGCGGCTCTTTTGCAGCAATTTTGATTGACGATGCAGAATCGACTTGTAAGTATGGCCAAGGGGCATTCTGCACGACTCCTACGACCTCAACTGCGACTCCTTTTTTAAAATCTTCAGTTGATTTTGCATAGGACGTCATGCGAACGTCAATCATGACATTCCCATCCGTCAACGAACCCATACCGTAGCTGGCCGTGCCACTTTTGTGCCTCAATTCACGGAACGACGTCTTGATCCATCCTGATATTTCTAAAAAATATAAAAAAATAATTTGTCGCACGTGATGAGTTATCTTAACTACTGATTATAAAAGTTTGTGCGTATGCGTGTGCGCGTGTGCGTGTGTGTGCGTGTGTGCGCGTGTGCGCGTGTGCGCGTGTGCGTGTGTGCGTGTGTGCGTGTGTGCGTGTGTGCGTGTGTGCGTGTGTGCGTGTGTGCGTGTGTGCGTGTGTGCGTGTGTGCGTGTGTGCGTGTGCGTGTGCGTGTGCGTGTGCGTGTGCGTGTGCGTGTGCGTGTGCGTGTGCGTGTGCGTGTGCGTGTGCTTGTGCGTGTGCGTGTGCGTGTGCGTGTGCGTGTGCGTGTGCGTGTGTGCTTTTTTCATTGATCCTTGATACATAACTTGAGAACGCTTGAAACTTTTGAGCGTAAATTTGGCACAGATATTGTGCGAGAATTGCCCTTCATTAAATAAATGTTTTTCTTAATTTAAAAGGGGATTTGTGTTTTTTTTCTCATTTTGTTAATAAATTTGCTTAAAAGTTTTTGCCGACTCAAACTTTTAGTGCGGCAACAAAATTAAACGGGTGGGCAAATACTTTTTAGCGATAGTGTGTGTACGTACCTTTGCAGGTATTGATGATATATTAAAAAGTTGATCGGGATCCAGCAGCTCTTTTGCAGCAATTTCGATTGACGATGCAGAATCGACTTGTAAGTATGGCCAAGGGGCATTCTGCACGACTCCTACGACCTCAACTGCGACTCCTTTTTTAAAATCTTCAGTTGATTTTGCATAGGACGTCATGCGAACGTCAATCATGACATTCCCATCCGTCAACGAACCCATACCGTAGCTGGCCGTGCCACTTTTGTGCCTCAATTCACGGAACGACGTCTTGATCCATCCTGATATTTCTAAAAAATATAAAAAAATAATTTGTCGCACGTGATGAGTTATCTTAACTACTGATTATAAAAGTTTGTGCGTATGCGTGTGCGCGTGTGCGTGTGTGTGCGTGTGTGCGTGTGTGCGCGTGTGCGTGTGTGCGTGTGTGCGTGTGTGCGTGTGTGCGTGTGTGCGTGTGTGCGTGTGTGCGTGTGTGCGTGTGTGCGTGTGTGCGTGTGTGCGTGTGTGCGTGTGTGCGTGTGTGCGTGTGTGCGTGTGTGCGTGTGTGCGTGTGTGCGTGTGTGCGTGTGTGCGTGTGTGCGTGTGTGCGTGTGTGCGTGTGTGCGTGTGTGCGTGTGCGTGTGCGTGTGCGTGTGCGTGTGCGTGTGCTTGTGCGTGTGCGTGTGCGTGTGCGTGTGCGTGTGCGTGTGCGTGTGCGTGTGCGTGTGCGTGTGCGTGTGCGTGTGCGTGTGCGTGTGCGTGTGCGTGTGCGTGTGCGTGTGCGTGTGCGTGTGCGTGTGCGTGTGCGTGTGCGTGTGCGTGTGCGTGTGCGTGTGCGTGTGCGTGTGCGTGTGCGTGTGCGTGTTCGTGTGCGTGTGCGTGTGCGCGT
>CAMPGC010000125.1:7500-10000 GCA_946863875.1 Alloplasta piceator
GTCGTAGTCGTCGTCGTCGTAGTCGTCGTCGTCGTAGTCGTCGTCGTCGTAGTCGTCGTCGTCGTAGTCGTCGTCGTCGTAGTCGTCGTCGTCGTAGTCGTCGTCGTCGTAGTCGTCGTCGTCGTAGTCGTCGTCGTCGTAGTCGTCGTCGTCGTAGTCGTCGTCGTCGTAGTCGTCGTCGTCGTAGTCGTCGTCGTCGTAGTCGTCGTCGTCGTAGTCGTCGTCGTCGTAGTCGTCGTCGTCGTAGTCGTCGTCGTCGTAGTCGTCGTCGTCGTAGTCGTCGTCGTCGTAGTCGTCGTCGTCGTAGTCGTCGTCGTCGTAGTCGTCGTCGTAGTCGTCGTCGTAGTCGTCGTCGTAGTCGTCGTCGTAGTCGTCGTCGTAGTCGTCGTCGTAGTCGTCGTCGTAGTCGTCGTCGTAGTCGTCGTCGTAGTCGTCGTCGTAGTCGTCGTCGTCGTAGTCGTCGTCGTCGTAGTCGTCGTCGTCGTAGTCGTCGTCGTCGTAGTCGTCGTCGTCGTAGTCGTCGTCGTCGTAGTCGTCGTCGTCGTAGTCGTCGTCGTCGTAGTCGTCGTCGTCGTAGTCGTCGTCGTCGTAGTCGTCGTCGTCGTAGTCGTCGTCGTCGTAGTCGTCGTCGTCGTAGTCGTCGTCGTCGTAGTCGTCGTCGTAGTCGTCGTCGTAGTCGTCGTCGTAGTCGTCGTCGTAGTCGTCGTCGTAGTCGTCGTCGTAGTCGTCGTCGTAGTCGTCGTCGTAGTCGTCGTCGTAGTCGTCGTCGTAGTCGTCGTCGTCGTCGCCGTAGTCGTCGTCGTCGTAGTCGTAGTCGTCGTCGTCGTCGTCGTCGTCGTCGTCGTAGTCGTCGTCGTCGTAGTCGTCGTCGTCGTAGTCGTCGTCGTCGTAGTCGTAGTCGTCGTCGTCGTCGTCGTCGTAGTCGTCGTCGTCGTAGTCGTCGTCGTCGTAGTCGTCGTCGTCGTAGTCGTCGTCGTCGTAGTCGTCGTCGTCGTAGTCGTCGTCGTCGTAGTCGTCGTCGTCGTAGTCGTCGTCGTCGTAGTCGTCGTCGTCGTAGTCGTCGTCGTCGTAGTCGTCGTCGTCGTAGTCGTCGTCGTCGTAGTCTTCGTCGTCGTAGTCTTCGTCGTCGTAGTCTTCGTCGTCGTAGTCTTCGTCGTCGTAGTCTTCGTCGTCTTAGTCTTCGTCGTCGTAGTCTTCGTCGTCGTAGTCTTCGTCGTCGTAGTCGTCGTCGTCGTAGTCGTCGTCGTCGTAGTCGTAGTCGTCGTAGTCGTAGTCGTCGTAGTCGTAGTCGTCGTAGTCGTAGTCGTCGTAGTCGTAGTCGTCGTAGTCGTAGTCGTCGTAGTCGTAGTCGTCGTAGTCGTAGTCGTCGTAGTCGTAGTCGTCGTAGTCGTAGTCGTCGTAGTCGTAGTCGTCGTCGTAGTCGTAGTCGTAGTCGTCGTCGTCGTCGTCGTAGTCGTCGTCGTCGTAGTCGTAGTCGTAGTCGTCGTCGTCGTAGTCGTCGTCGTCGTAGTCGTAGTCGTAGTCGTCGTCGTCGTAGTCGTCGTAGTCGTCGTAGTCGTCGTAGTCGTCGTAGTCGTCGTAGTCGTCGTAGTCGTCGTAGTCGTCGTAGTCGTCGTAGTCGTCGTAGTCGTCGTCGTAGTCGTCGTAGTCGTCGTAGTCGTCGTCGTAGTCGTCGTAGTCGTCGTAGTCGTCGTCGTCGTCGTCGTAGTCGTCGTCGTCGTCGTCGTCGTAGTCGTCGTCGTCGTCGTCGTCGTCGTCGTCGTAGTCGTCGTCGTCATCGTAGTCGTCGTAGTCGTCGTAGTCGTCGTCGTCGTAGTCGTCGTAGTCGTCGTCGTCGTAGTCGTCGTCGTCGTAGTCGTCGTCGCCGTAGTCGTCGTCGTCGTAGTCGTCGTCGTCGTAGTCGTCGTCGTCGTCGTCGTCGTCGTCGTCGTCGTCGTCGTCGTCGTCGTCGTAGTCGTCGTCGTCGTCGTCGTCGTCGTCGTAGTCGTCGTCGTCGTAGTCGTCGTCGTCGTAGTCGTCGTCGTCGTAGTCGTCGTCGTCGTAGTCGTCGTCGTCGTAGTCGTAGTCGTCGTCGTCGTCGTCGTCGTAGTCGTCGTCGTCGTAGTCGTCGTCGTCGTAGTCGTCGTCGTCGTAGTCGTCGTCGTCGTAGTCGTCGTCGTCGTAGTCGTCGTCGTCGTAGTCGTCGTCGTCGTAGTCGTCGTCGTCGTAGTCGTCGTCGTCGTAGTCGTCGTCGTCGTAGTCGTCGTCGTCGTGGTCGTCGTCGTCGTAGTCTTCGTCGTCGTAGTCTTCGTCGTCGTAGTCTTCGTCGTCGTAGTCTTCGTCGTCGTAGTCTTCGTCGTCGTAGTCTTCGTCGTCGTAGTCTTCGTCGTCGTAGTCTTCGTCGTCGTAGTCTTCGTCGTCGTAGTCTTCGTCGTCGTAGTCTTCGTCGTCGTAGTCTTCGTCGTCGTAGTCTTCGTCGTCGTAGTCGTCGTCGTCGTAGTCGTCGTCGTCGTAGTCGTCG
>CAMPGC010000125.1:15000-18065 GCA_946863875.1 Alloplasta piceator
ATCGTCATCATCGTCATCATCGTCATCATCGTCATCATCGTCATCATCGTCATCATCGTCATCATCGTCATCATCGTCATCATCGTCATCATCGTCATCATCGTCATCATCGTCATCATCGTCATCATCGTCATCATCGTCATCATCGTCATCATCGTCATCATCGTCATCATCGTCATCATCGTCATCATCGTCATCATCGTCATCATCGTCATCATCGTCATCATCGTCATCATCGTCATCATCGTCATCATCGTCATCATCGTCATCATCGTCATCATCGTCATCGTCATCGTCATCAGCAATAGCAGCGTTATCACTGTTAACATCGGTAAGTGTCTTGAACGAAATCGGTTGTGGCGATGATATTGCCCGTAGATTTAATGAAATGTCAAGACTAGGGTTTAATGATTTAGCTGACGACAACGAAAACCACGCGGACACCGATAATATTTTACCCAATGGTATCAGGTTCTGCATAGTGGATAACCGCGAGCATTATTCGCGCTAAAAGTCGAAAAAAAATTATTTTTTTCTAGGGACTTTCAATGGTTGGAATAGTTGTAGTGGTACCTCGAGTATGTATTATGACCGTTAAGAAAAGGGGAGCGTCCATTTCTCGCTCAGGAATCCATTTAATTCGTGAGCGTCGAGCCGACCGCATTGTTTGCTCGTCGCGCGGAGAAATAAGACGAAAGTTCCGACGCGTCTGGAAGAGTGAAAAGTTAACGGATTTGGATTCTAAAAAATGGATTCTTCTCCAGAAAGTAAGTACAATTTTAGTGTGTTGCTCAAAATTATCGTTAACGATGTATGAAATTGTAAGTCATTAATTAAAGTAGTGGTATTTTTCTTGGTTATGTTCTGAAAAGTCGTGTTAGAAAAAGCAATAAGTCAAAACCCCTATCGACCCCCGCTCTTAAACTAAATGGAAATTGTTACTGATACATTTCTTCAAAACATATCCAAAAATTAGCTGCTCGTAGCTGCTCCTTCGGTTTTGAATGTAATTTTTATGCCCCCCCGTCAGTAAAAGTTTTGAAGGGCATATACGTGTATTTCACACGGTCAACAATTTGATCATTTTTTCAACTCAGTCAATACTCATATAAAAATTTTAAACTTGGCACATATATTTCCCATAGTAGAAGATATAATTGTAGTAGTTCATGAAATTTTTTATCCTCGTTTTTTGAATATACACTTTCACTCAAAAGTGTGCTACACTAGTCGAAATTTTGTCGCACTAAAAATTTGATAGTGGAGGCAAAAATGCTTCTGCAGTTTTTTGTAATTTTCGCGTCTGAAATATTGTTCATAGGAAATTGATAAAGATAATTCTTCTATTAATGTTATTTTGCATTTCCTACAGATCCTCTGGATAATACCGACGAAATTTCTTTCACGAGGAAGGAAATTTACATACTTGTGAATTCCGTATTAAAAGAAAATATCAACATTGTCACTGACATTGTTGAAATGGAGGTGTCAAAACAATTGAAGCATATATACATTTTGTCGAAAAATCTGAAAGATGCCATGGGTAGATTTTTATCGAATTTCAAAAAAAGGTGGCAAGAAGCGGGAGGGACGAACCAAATTCTTCAATAAATTCAATGAGTGGCTCAACGTTCCTGTGTCTTTCACGATTGAAAAGGAACGTTTGAAGACTTCCACGGAAAACACAATGAAGCGTCCTTCTACGGAAAACACAACGGGGCATCTTTCTACGGAAAGCACAATGGGGCGTCCTTCCACAAGCTGGGGCGATTTAAGTGACCGGTCAAAACGTAGAAAGAAGGAAAAGGTTTGAAAAGAACATACCGTTTACGAATCGGCCTACGCTACACAAATAGGTCTCCGGGCTTCTGGAAATTTACAAGCTTCGAAGGTAATTAGGGATGTCACGGAAGGCAGTCTATCAAAAGCATCACAGTACCCCAAGTCTATGGAACGGTTTCAGAAGATGTACTGTCAGGCAACGAACCATTATCACTTGTGGTAGAAGGTAAAATGACCAAAAGTCAATACCAATTACTACGTTCTGTAAGCTTAAAAAAAACTGTAAATTATACCCGTTTTATAAATGTGTATTGGATTCTAAAAAAAAGTGTTACCCTGCAAAGTCAGAAATTTCTGTAATTGAAAGTGGAGCCACAGTTGGACTTTAAGCAATGCTAAATCATACAGCTGAAAGAATATTAACGGTTTAATCGGATGTTATTGGAAGTCTTCCTGAAAACAAAGTTGGTAATTTAGAATTGATATGCAAGTGGGGATGCGATGGAACTTCTGGTCAAAGTACTTACAAACAAAAATTTAACGATGGAGACGGCAATAAATCAGATGCCAACATTTTCTTTATTTCACTTGTTCCCTTGCAAATCTTCGATAAAGTCAATCCACACGTGATTATTTGGAAAAATCCTCGTCCTTCGTCACCAAGATTTTATCGCCCAATTGAAATTGAATTCTTTCATGAAACTGCCGAAGCAACTAGGGCAGAAGTTGATTGTATCCAAGCGCAAGAGAGAAACCTCGTACCCTTTGAAACTGTAATTGGCGGCAAAAAGATTAACATCAATTTTAAACTTGTGTTGACAATGATGGATTTGTTACTTTCTATCGGACAAATGTCTGAAGAAGCTCAGGAATCATGCAATTAGTACATCAAAAGATTCCGAGAAGATTTTTCACGAAAATGTAATCGCATCAAAAACATGGAAGACATTTTTCGCAGATGTTTAGTAACGTCAGATCCAGTAATATTCAGTTTGCGAAAACTTCCTTCGAAGAAACTAAGATCGTTATCTTCTCACGCGGTTGAACTATTGATTCCACCTTCAGTTCCAGAATCGAGGCAGATTTTTTCTAATGATACGAGCGATACATGTGACGATGATGACAGTTCACAGGACAGTGATTAATTGTAAAAAGAGCTAAAATTATATTGATTAGAAATAAAAGAATGAACGAAATATATTATGAATGTTCATTGTCATTGTAATAATGATTATAATGACTGTATTCCAATCCTCTTCTTCCCAAGTCTTTAAGTCTTCAAA
>CAMPGC010000126.1:0-10686 GCA_946863875.1 Alloplasta piceator
ATTTCTAAAAATTTAAGGTCATACTTTGGGCCAATCGAAACCCACAATTCATTGGACATCAAAATCCGAGAGGGTCAGGCCGATGACCGCGTGATTTGACGTGGAATGCCCCATATATATGTATATGTAAGATACGGGAATAAATGTGAACGAGACGACGATGAGCCACGGGCGTTTAAATGCTGGGAAACTCGAGCGAGTGATAAAGAGAGAAGGAGACTTTGGCGTGACAGAGATAGAGAAACTATAATTTATCGTGAGCACCACGTTTACACGTTGTTACGTACGAAAAAGCCGATGCTAAACCCGGATATCTTATATGGCGACCGGTGGTGCCGACTCAACACAAATTTTATGCACCATCGAGAACAGAAACGCCGACTGTTGGGATAAAATTTTCATTGAAATAAGGCAATTAATATAAGCGTAATAAAATAATGACGGATAATTGTGCTTCGAGTAAAAAAAGTACTTTATTCATGGAAAAGCATTTTTTGTAAATTCAATTTAATTATTGCAATGTGAAATAAAAATATTTGTATCTTTTGTCAATTACAAAATAGTGGTAATTTATTCCTAAGTAGTTTTATTTATCAGAAAAGAGAAAAGCCCGTGTAGAAATTTTGGTAGGGAAAAACTTCTGTCCCTGACTTGCCCTCCCTAACTAATGTAGGGAAATGATCCGCTCATCCTAACAGGCCCTGTTATGCCATGTAGGCCATTTTCGGATCCGGCGGTCATGATCAGGCCCCTATGACGATATGATCCGGCCCTAGCAGATCCTGATCAGGCCCCTAAGATTTTTAGAATCATGCCCTTAAAGGCCCTGATCACGCGGCCATGAAGTTCCTGATCGCATACACCGAAGCGCTTTTTGAACAATTCGTTTTTACGTATGCATCTTATTATTTATTTCGAGGCAACCCTTTCTTGGGGTACGCTTTTCTTTTGGCAATCCTCGAAGATAATATTAGATTCCGAGTGAACGGAAATTCTCTACGAGAATTAAATAAGTAAGTACAATTGCATAAGACGGCAGGAACTGGATTCTTCCGACACCGACTTCTGCTAACATCCGTGCTCGCACCCGTCTATATAAGCATACTGAACACATTATCCGTATGGGAGTTCAACGGTTGCTGTCCTGCGACATCTCGCGCCAAGTCTCGGAACTAACGCGATGCGGTTCGTGGTGATAATATTAATAATCCTCTGCTTACGTAACGAACTTATGGCAGGCGCACAATTGCTTGTTATTCTCGCGGAACAAAAGTGATAATGTAAATAATAATTGAATAATAATAATAATAATAATAATAATAATAATAATAATAATAATAATAATAATAATAATAATAATAATAATAATAATAATAATAATAATAATAATAATAATAATAAACGAGGCAATGATTGTTAATTTATTATTATTGTTATTGATATTATTATTATTATTATTATTATTATGATTATTATTATTATTATTATACTGAAAGCCGATGTACAAATAATTTTATTTTAATAAATACTTAGGGGAATCCAATAGTTTTCACATCAGAGCCCTGCTAGGGTAATAAAACAAAAATATGTTTTGCTTAAAAGTGTAAAAATAACATCGTCGGAAACTGTTCATATTCTGATCATGCAGGGCACTGGTCATAAGTGATTATGTCAATGTAATAACTAGGGACCAGGTCGTCAAGTTCCATGTCAGGGCCCTGCCAGGAAAATCGGATCAGGCAGGGCGGATCAGGGGCAAGAATCAACTAATGGTTGCCCTATCATATTTCTACACGGGGAGGTTTCGGTTCCAGACGAATTTTTGAATATTTTCCAGGGCTAAAGAGTGACATTATCGACTTATTCTGGTACCTGAACCTGAATTAGGCTCAAAACTCATCGAATGAATTTTTTATTAATTAATCATCGATAAATAAATCGCACGATTCTTAGCAACATTATTCATTATTTTACAGTTTTTATACTTGCGTATGGAATATAGATAAGAATATACTTCAAATTACGATTTTTATGGTGTTTTTATAGATTTTATTCATATTTCAACATTTTTCATTTGACGTACTTTTATGTGGTTAAAAAGAAATGTACTTTTTGCACAGGAGACTTGATTAGAAATTTTTCTTACAATAGTTCCATAAGCGTAATAAAATAATAATGGAGAATTGTACTTTGACATAACAAAGTACTTTATTCATGACAATTGAATTTGTTACATTTAATTTAATTATTACAATGTAGACAAAATATTTGTATCCTTTGTCAATTGCAAATAGTCAATTTATTCCTGAGCTATTTATACTTTTATTTATCAGCCCTACAATTTCAGATTCTCATCGAATAATGATGATGAATATTTTATTCATATTTCAACATTGTAAATTTGATGTATTTTGAAAGTCAATTGTAGTTTTTGTACAGGAGACTTGATATGTAATAATAATAATGATAATAATAATAATGGAAAATTATTACAATGTAAAAAAAATATTTGTATCCTTTGTCAATAGCAAAATAGTGTTAATTTACTCCTGAGCAATTACACTTTTATTTAGCATAAGAATTTCAGATTCCCATCGAATGATGATGATGAATATTTTATTCATATTTCAACATCGTAAATTTGGTGTATTTATAGAGTAAGAAAAAGAAATGTACTTTTTTGACAGGAGACTTGATAAGCAATTTTTCTTACAATAGTCTCATGAGCGTAATGAATAAATGATGGACAATTGTGCTTTAACACAAAAAAAAAGTACATGATTCATGACAATGGACTTTATTTTATTTAATTTAATTATTGCAATGTGAAAAAAATATTTGTATCCTTTATCAATTGCAAAATAGTGGTAATTTATTTCTGACCAATTATACTTTTGTTCATCACGATAATTATTAACAATTATCGCGTAATTCCTGGCGGGGAGCTAAATTCCAGAAGATACGCCTTTCCCCGAGTACGTATATAGATTTATATACTTTTTATTTGTCTCAACAGGAAGTCTCGAGAAGGGAAGAGATTCCGGATACTCGCAATTTCTTCTTACAGTCCCATCTCCATCTTTGGATATAATTATTTCGCGTGACTACAAAAGCAAAAGACACGATCAAGCTTCTCTCTCTCTCTCTCTCTCTCTTTTCTTGTTCTGCGTGGAACGCGATAGAACGCCATAATTAATTGATTCTCTATCTTTCTCTCCTCTCGTCGATCGCGAGAGAACCGGAACAGACGAAAGGGGCGCCTAGTCGGCCCGGAAACGCGTTTCCCAATTAGATTGTGAAGCCTCGCGCGAAATGATTTTTCAAAATGCACAAAAAATGCAGTATCTCGCCAAGATTCAGCTTCCATCGCGAAAATATATCGTATCTTCCAGTCAAAAGCAATATCGTCGATGAGGATCGCCCTCTTTTGCTAGTTTTTTATTTTTATTTCTTCTCCCGGACGTTTTCTCCTTATTTCATTTTAGTGGTCCCTCGAGATAATTACGAAACGCACGCGTCTTTGCGCTCTCTCTCTCTCTCTCTCTCTCTCTCTCTCTCTCTCTCTCTCTCTCTCTCGCTCTCTCTCTCTCTCTCTCTCTCTCTCTCTCTCTCTCTCTCTCTCTCTCTCTCTCTCTCTCTCTCTCTCTCTCTCTCTCTCTCTCTCTCTCTCTCTCTCTCTCTCTCTCTCTCTCTCTCTCTCTCTCTCTCTCTCTCTCTCTTCTGCCCGGTTTTTCGTTGCACATACGTGTGTATTTATCCACGTGTGTCGAGTCCTCGTTTGCCTGCTGTCTCAATATTTATCTCCCGAAAACATCTCCCGCGGGATATTCCCTTTTTTTTCAACGATTCGTTACTTTTTTCGCCACAGAGTTTCGTTAATCTCACTCGTTTCAATATACTGCCCAATCGTAGAATTTATTTTGATTTTAAACTCAATCCTTCCTAAATTGACAAATTCCAAAACTGGTCCTTTTTTGAATTTGGCATTACACTCAAAGAAATTTTATTGCACTATTTGGTTTTTCGCGTAACGAAAAGTACGATAAAATATAGCAATTTAGGGACAATCGAGGTACAGTTGCAAAAAGTACAATAGTGAGTAACGAAATACAGAGTTTGATATCTTCTGTTGCAATAACTCATAAGAATGTTGGAGTTTGACCTAAAATAATAACAGTATTTCTAAGTCTGTATATCGAAACTTGCTATGTCTCGGATACCGAAATTTACAATAGTGCTACAGAAATAGCGAAATAAAATATTTCACGTTTTGGTCAACTTATAGCAATCGTTCTGAGCTTGAATAAGAAAAATTACAATAGTGCTTTACAAATAGCGAAATAAAATAATTCGGGTTTTGGTAAACTTATAGCAATCGTTCTGAGCTCGAATGGCAAAACTTACAATAGTGCTTTGCAGCGAGCAAAATAAGATCTTGCGGGGTTGGGTATCAGGGCATTGCAATCTCTCTAAACCACTATTCTTAAAGAGGAGGCTAAATACCGACACTAAACCTCGAAATTGCCATCCAAACTTGCTCTTATACAAATGGATGGAATAAAATAAAATTTTAACAACATCATCAGAACAATGGCAGGAATGGAGCCTCACTAAAATTTTTTCGAAAAACAAAAAAAATTTAGTGAGGCTCCATTCCTGCCATTGTTCCGATGATGTTGTTAAAATTTTATTCAATTCCATCCATTTGTATAAGAGCAAACTTTGGATGGTAATTTCGAGGTGTCAGTGTTGGTATTTAGCATCCTCTTAACTAATTAATCATGAAATTAATCAGTTAAGCGAAAGTTTATCCCATAAAGAGCACGAGCACCACCGAAGTGCAATAGTGATTTGATTTAAATAAGTAGTCTTTGGTCCATAGGACTGCGAGACTACAGAGCACGGGTAATGTTCCAACAATTAAATGTTAATTGAGGACCTCATACACCGGACTTTATCAGTGCCCGGTGACTGTCTCGCTGGCGCGAGAGCGCGCGCCGACCGTCGTCACCTAGCGGATCTCGAGCGAAGTGATGAGATCGTGGCAGGCCCCAGGTCGTCCCGTTACAATATATATATATATGAATTTTTCCTCGGCCGAACTCGGGTCAGCTCGAGAACATTCGGCAATTTTTGCAATAGTGTTTTACGATTTTTCTCAAGTCCGCGTTACAAAAGGTACAAGTGCTTGTCATTTGAAAGTGCGTTCTTATCGAGAATAGTAAATTTTGATATATTCATTGCAACTTATATTATTTTAAATAACAAGTTTTGAAATTATCCTAGCGAAATTTCCAAAGAGTCACTATCATTATTTACAATGTCAATTCTCCAAGAGTAGAATAGGAATGTTTCCGAAAGTCATATATAGTAATTCTTGCTTTTCAAGATAATATTAATATCTATAGAGATAGCATAATGTCCTATTATTATAGGAATGTTTATAATTGTACCTTGTTTGTCTCTGAATTGCTATATTTTATTGCACTTTTCGTTACGCGAAAAACCAAATAGTACAATAAAATTTCTTTCAGTGTATGAGTTCGTTTATTTTCTATTATTGATAAACAATTGTCATGAATTTGCACGAATTCTACTCCGAGAGAAAGTTTACTAAATTTATTTGTAATTATAGTGAGTCACTATTGGTTATTATTTTAAAATCGTGTAACTTTTCTTACCATTTTCGAAATTTGGTCACTATTGTCACTATTTCAGAGCTCAGAAGTGGTTAGAATAGAGGTTCCGACTAGGATAGGAGACAAATTTCGAAAAATCATCAGAATCGGATGAACAAATCGTCGTTTTGAAGCTTCAACGATTACGAAGAGAATGAGCGCAGTCTAGAGCCAAAATTGTGAGTAGAACAAAAATTACACCTATTTTAGTGGACAAATTCGATTATGGCCAAAATGCAAACAAAAAATCGATTTTTTTTTTTCAAAGCTTATGTCAATGTATTTTGTCCCCCTGAACACGAATCTACCAGTAGTTTCCCGAAAAAATCAAAATTATTATGAATTCTCATCAAAAACATTGTTGCTCAATTTTAGTCCCATTCTGAAAAACCTCAAAATCGCGAAATTTCAAACGCTTATAACTTTTGATCGGTTTGACCGATTCGGAAATTTCATGTTCGTACGTGAGCCTTGTCACTGAACATAGAGATTGCTGTTTGGTTCATTCGGATACATAAATTCCTGTAGAAATGACAGCGGTTTGAAAATGGCCGAAAAAAATGGACAGAGGCAGGCCTTAAGAAATTTGCAAAAATCGATGATCGAACTTCAAAAATCTGCCAAAATTCAAAAAATCATCAGAACCAGATGAACAAAGCGGCATTTTGAAGCTTCAACGATTACGAAGAGAATGAGCGCAGTCTAGAGCAAAAACTTTAAGTGGAAAAAAAGCTACACCTATTTTAGTGGTCAGATTCAATTTTAGCCAAAATGGAAAAAAAAAAAAAAAATTTCTACAAATTTTTTTGTTGTCGCCCTGAACACAAATCTCCCAATAGTTTTCTCAAAAAATCAATATTATTATGAATTCTCATCAAAAACATTTTTGCTCGATTTTAGCCCCATTCTGAAAAACCTCAAAATGGCGAAATTTCAAACTTCAAATTCTGTCAAAGATAAGTCACTATTCTACTATTTCTCAATCCCTGCGTTTGGGCCATAAACTTTCTTTCTAGAATGATCGTACATGCCGGATTCATTTTCATTTTTAATTTTCAAAGGAACGAGTTTGCGATGCAATGGCCAAGTTCCCTTAACGAGAGAAAGAGAGCGGGAGAGGGATACCGCAGATCAATGTATATAAAATCCCGAGGGATGGCGGCTGGCTTTCGCGGCATCGGAGAATCATCACACGCGGCCGTGAACATAGTTGAATGCCTTTATAGCAGTACATGCAACTATTTGAAATAAACACACACACACATATATATATTAGGCCGTTTCCAAAAAAAATTTTCTTTGTTTCTTCTCCCAAACAGGCTCAAAAGTTTCATTTAGGTATAAGAAAAGGTCTGTGAAAATATGAGCTCTTAATGTTAATATTAACATCGTCCTCATCGCACTTTTCAATTTCACATAAGAATAACGTGGGAAAAATTATTTTTACGTCTTCTGATTTTTATAACTAGCAAACGATCCATCATACGAGAAATCTAGAGACATATCTATGTACAGAATTGAACGCTATACAAAAAAGGTCCTGAGTAACTTTTTGACGAGTCCACTCGTTCAAAAGTTATTCAATGTCAAAGTTCAATTTTTCGTAATTTTTGCTGATTTTTGGATATTACACCGGAACTAGTTAGTTTTATCGACAAAATGTGGATGAAATGTGATGTTAAACATAAATTAAACTTGGGACAAATGTTGACCAATAGTTCTCACTATAATAATAAAAAAAAATAGAACGCTTTAAAAAAATTGTGCAGCAGAAGTTTGCTTAGAAATTTATTTTTCTATTAAGAAGTTCATTGTAGTATATCAGTACATTTTTATTTGTTTTTATTTTTAAATTAAAAAAAAAAAAAAAAAAAAATAGTACATTATATCACGAGGACGTAAAATCATTTTCTGACGAGTGTGAGTTTGCAGGACGAACCGAAGGCGAGTCCTGCAATCACACGAGTCAGAAAATATTTTTACGCCGAGTAATGTACGATATTTTATATCACGAGGTGCAATATGGACGTTTTCACGTCCGCTTGCGGACGTAAAAGCGTCCATTATTGTACTGAGGGATATAAAGTAAATTTTGAAGCTAATTTCTGCTGCACAATTTTCTTAAAGCGTTCTATTTTTTTTATTATTCCAGTGAGAACTATTGGTTAACCTTTGTCGAAAGTTTAATTTATGTTTAACATGAAATTCCATCCACATTTTGTCGATAAAACTAACTAGTTCCGGTGTAATATCAAAAAATCAGCAAAGTTTACGAAAAATTGAAATTAAACATTAAATAACTTTTGAACAAGTGGACTTATCAAAAAGTTACTCGGAACCTTTTTTGTAGAGCGTTCAATTCCGTACGAAGATACGTTTCTAGATTTCCCGTATGATGGATCGTTTGCTAGTTATAAAAATCAGAAGACGTAAAAATAATTTTTCTCGTGTTATTCTTATGGAAAATCGAAAAGTGCGATGAGGATGATGTTAATATTAATATTAAGAGCTCATATTTTCACAGACCTTTTCTTATACCTGAATAAAACTTTTGAGCCTGTTTGGAAGAAGAAACGAAAAAAAAATTTTTTTTTGAAACGGCCTTATATATATTCATATGTATATCCGAAGTATAGAGCTATGCTAGCAAAGTGCCCGATTGCGAAGACCATTCGCGGTGCGATTTCAGAGCTCCCAGAACTGGCGGCTTCTCTCTCGCGCTTATCTCCCGTGTCCCATTGCCCGTCGTCGTCGACGACTTCTATATATCTGCCCCAACTATTATATAGCTTTCCGAGCGCAAATTAATGTCTCTTTATTTCACCGCGAAAGTTCCGCGCGTTGCATTGCAAAGTCCATAAGTATGTGCACTCATAAGAGTGTGTGTGTGTGTGTGTCGCGCGCGAGATTCTGATCGTCGGCGACCGTTTCTTTCCTCAAGACGATCAAACCTCGTGATTTATCAAGCGACACGTCGTCGGGCATTTGTATTTTTCAAGCCTTTTTTTCTTAACGTCGAGTTTCCCGTCAAATTTTTTATCCTTTTGCCATTTTGACGGCTCTAACCGTCAAATAGTGATATTCGAATTATTTGAAATTCAAATCGAATTGAATAGTGATGTTCGCATTATTCGAAATTCGAATCGAATATTCGAATTATTCGAACCATTCGAATTCGTACTTGAAAAGTACCCCAATTATCGTACTTAGATTTTTAAAGTACTCAAAAAGTACTTCAAATATTGTACTTGAATTTTCAAATACTTAAAAAGTATCTCAAGTATTGCACTTAAATTTTCAAGTACTCAAAAAGTGATTCAAGTATTGTATGTAAATTTTTAAGTACCTAAGAAGAACCTCAAGTATTGTACTTAAATTTTCAAGTACTTGAAAAGTACTTCAAGTATTGTGATTACATTTTCAAGTACTTGCTCTTTACTTCAAGTATTGTACTTACATTTTCAAGTACTTGGCCTGTACTTCAAGTATTGTACTTACATTTTCGAGTACTTGACCTATACTTCAAGTATTGTACTTAAAATTTCAAATACTTTTCTGTACTTCGAGTACTTCTCAATTACAAGTATCGAGTACTTTTGAATGTGTCTCGCTAATGGTTGCATGTACAAAGCCTTTGAATATGTCATTGAAAATAATATTTCATGACGTATGGACACAGTAGACATAGTAGACATAGTAGTTTTAACAACCCATGTATTATATATTCTTTATTTCTTCTTTTTTGAAACCTGTATCAAAATAACTCGTAATTACCATCGTCAATGCTATTTTTGAATTATTTTTAATTCTTTGTTTAAATACTTCTGTTCTAATCTGCCTAAGCCTAATCTCAATGAATTGAACAAGGTGCATTTTTTTTTTCATACAAAAAGAACTCGAATAAAAATCAAACACGAATAAGAAACCAAGTGTAAGTACTAGAACTTACGAGATATACCTGAAAACTTTGACAGTACTTGATATGTACTTGATACTTGATTTTTCAAGTACTTGTACTTGAAGTACTTTAAACCTTAAGTACCTTAAGTAAAAAATACGTAGTACTTCGAGTACTCCCGGTACTTGATACTTCAAGTACTTACGGTACTTTGTACTTTGTACTTGAAGTACTTTCCGGTACTTTTTACTTTGTACTTGAAGTACTTTCCGGTACTTTGTACTTTGTACTTGAAGTACTTTCCGGTATTTTTCACTTTGTACTTGAAGTACTTTCCGGTACTTTGTACTTTGTACTTGAAGTACTTTCCTGTATTTTTCACTTTGTACTTGAAGTACTTTCCGGTACTTTGCTTAGCTCTGTATTATACTCTTTATTTTTTCTTTTTCAAACCTGTATCAAAATATATCAAAATAATTCGAATATTCGAACCATTCGAACTATTCGAATAATTCGAATAATTATTTTTTGCGCTTAAACTTATCGATTTCGATGAATAAGTTATGTTGTTCTATCATATATTTAACTCAATCATAATATTTTTTTCATAGCTCATTACGAAAGTTATGCAAATTTTAATAAAACATAACTCTTAAAAGAAAGTTTCATTAGCAACCTTTTAATTAAATATAAAATTCAAAATATTTTTTTAGATATTATGAAAATACGTCGTTCGAAAAATTAGCAAATAAATTCAATACGCAGATTATTAGTAAAGTGTAATTGAGTTTTTCAAAAGTTATACTCTCTTCTGCAATATATTTCTTCCAAATTAAAAACAAATGTTAATCGTTAGCAACTATTGAATGGTAAATAAGAAATTATTTTTCATCAGGGGTGTGCGAATATTCGAATTTACGAGTTATTCGAATCGAATCGAATAATTCGAATAAAATTTCAAATAGTTCGAATTATTCGAATAATTGGAACTACACTGAGAAAAAAAAATGTTTGAATGAACTAAATCGGAAGTCAAATACGTTCAAATAACTATTTTCTTTGGTCTAACTAAATAATAAGTTTCTTGAATAATTTTGTGCTTCGGTTGAC
>CAMPGC010000127.1:0-19583 GCA_946863875.1 Alloplasta piceator
TTATCATTTATAATTATGTGCGTATCACTATTATTTTCATTTTGTTCCTCGGTTCCTATTTCATTCACTATATTATCTACGCTATCTAAAAAAAAGGAATTCAATCTATTTACAATTTCTTTTGGGTCCGTATATAATATTTCTTCGAACTCTATTCCTTTGGATATTGAATTTATGTTCTTATCTCCAATTAGCTGTTTCAATGTCTTCCACATTTTTTGTGGGTTATGCTTTTGTTTATCTATATTTTGTTCGTAATATAATTGTTTATTTCTCCGTATCCTTCTCACAACTTCATTTCTTTTTTCTCTATATGCCTCCCATTTACTTTGTGTTCTCATTATTATCGCCTGTTTATATGCATTATCCCTCTCCTCGCAGACTCTCCTCACCTCTCGATTAATCCATGGTTTATTCACTCATTTAGTACGCATCACTTTTTTAACTAATGGTGCTATTTCATTCATAGTTTCACTTACCCACTGTTCTGTTTGACATGCCAATTCGGTTATTGTCATTTCTCCGTTCTCTTGTTTATGTATCTTATCTCTTAAAACGTAACTAAATCTACTTTCGGAGAATTTATCATAATCCCTTTCATAAAAAATAGTTGTCTCATTGTCATTGTTTGTATCTACGTTTAATTTCACTCTAATAATACTATGATCGGTAATTTTAGGTGTTGTCATCACTTCGGTTTTTACGAAAAAATTTGAGAAAACCAGGTCAATTGTAGTCTCTGAGGTATTTGTTATTCTAGTAGGTTTATTTACATATTGTTTAAGTCCCATGGATAAAAAATTATTCAAAAGCCTTTTTACATAGTGATTTTTTTTGTCACGTCTAAATTAAAGTCTCCAACCACAATCAAGTGCCCCATTTCTAATATTTGTTCAATTTCTTGAATAATCATTTCTTTAAATTTCCCATTACTTTTAGCTGCCGTAATTAGGCGAGTGGTAAACGTTTGCAATGACAATACCTTCATGTGTACCTCTTAGTTGTATAACATTCCACCACATGTTTTGTTCTCGGTTTTTTATAGCGACTACTTTATATGCAATCTCTTTTTAAATGTAAGTCATCACTCCTCCTGTTCTCATATTTTCTGTATTAGTTCTTACTACTTCATAATCATCAATGTTTATCTCCACTTCACCAACATCTTCAGTGATATGAGTCTCAGTTAAACACAAAATATTAGGTTTTTCTTCCCTCACTAATTTTACAATTTCGTCCTTATGATTAATAAATCCTTGTGCGTTCAACAGGAGTATACAATGTCTGTTATCTTGTGCTTGTTTGATGTCTTTGTCCTTATATACTACTAATTGCTATTCCTCACTATATTTTACGTTTCTACTCGCTTTACCCAATATTCTCTTGTAAACTGGACATCTATAATCGGTCGCCTCATGTTCAGTATCCAATTCTGTGACGTTATATTTTTCGCACATTCTAACGCAATTGACACACTTTTTTGACTTCTCTGTACACTCTCTCCCATCATGCTTGCCACCACATTTCCTGCAACTAACCGTGTTAGTACATTCTTTAGCGACGTGGTTGTATCCACAACATCGGTAGCATCTCATCACACTTACATAGTCATACAATTTACAATTTTTGAATTCAACTTTCATTCTTTCACTCTCTATCAAAGACTTATACGTTCTCGGGTCTAATTCTAGTATCAAGTTAGTTTCCTTTCTACTTGTTTTCACTTTTTTAATCACTCGCATTATGCATTCTCTTCCGTTTGTGTTCAATCTGTTTTGCCGGATGATGTTACCAACAAGCTGTTTGTCGTCGATCTCATCCAGTTCCTCTTCGATACCGATCACTTTTATTTTTGGGAGCTTTTTTGTTGGCTCGTACACTTTATATCCTTTTCCCAAATTCTTTTCGAGCTCGTTCTTTAACTTTGTTTGATCCTTTTTCTCCTTAACATCAAGTATCACTCTTCCATTCGCGCCCTTCATGACTCTATCGATCCCAATTCCCAACTGCATCACGTCGACATGGCTTTTAATTTCTCCTTCTGTTTGCTGACATGATTGTTTACTTACTGGTTCGATTATTACGTATTCTTTGGTACTGTTTTTCACTTTTTCCGCATAGGTTATTTCTTTTAGCTTTATCATGGGATCCTTATTTTTTTCTGCCTGTTTCGTGCTGTTATTCATCACACTCCTACCATACTCTATGCTTTGTATTTTTTTATTCACTTCTTCCAATAGACTTTCTTTGATGTCTTTAACAAGTTCCTTTTCGAACACTATTCGGAATTTTACGATTTCCTCTTTTACGATGTTCCGAATACTCGATTTGATTGTCTCAATTCCCGAGCACATAGTCTCTATTGTCTTAATTTTGTCGAACACTTTATCTATTTTTTCTTTCAGGGTCGAGATTCCTTGTTGTTCTGCTTCTTCTTCGCTCTCGCTCCGATCCATTCTCCTTTTTTTTGTCGTTTTCGGTGTTTTCTTCTATCCATGTTCTTCTAAGTTAACATTATGTTCGGTCTTCTCCTTATCCATACTTGTCTCGTTGTCGTTTCTTTTACCCTTTATCTCATTCAATTTTATGATATTTATTGTTCCGGCACACGATATTAGTCTATTGTCACTATTTCTCGATTTATGAATTTTGGCACATCCTGGATGATAAAACTCGAGACATTTTTTACACTCGTGTACCACTGTCTTAACGAATTGTTTGCACTTAACACATTGTACTTTTGATTCGTGATCCGTCGCTTCAACGATTGCACATGAATCGTCATACATTGATTACAGTTTTAGGCCTAGATTTTCGGTGTATCCCACGAATTTTACCGAGGGCGTGGCTTATTGAAGCTATATGTAAACTGAGTAGTTATCAGTGGGCGTAGCATTATGCGTTTCCGCTCCGCTGATTCGATGTTAATCAGTTCTCTGCCGATGTATACTTGATACCTGGCGTGTCTAATATGATGATATCTTGCCTCTTACGTTGTTCCGTACATTGCTGCCCTCTGCGATGCTCTTTTACACTTCTAATAAGGTGTTTCGTCTTCGTTATAATTGTCCATAAAACACTATTTTGACACACATCAGTTTAGAGCCGCGGCGCGTTTCGATGTTAAGATTTTTTCCAACAAATAGAATCATCTGTGGAGTGCCTGCGTGCCCTGAGTGTGTAGATAATTAACAATAATCGCTAGGGGGAGGGGAAGGGGAAGGGGGAGGGGGAGGGGGAGGGGGAGGGGGGGATGGGGGAGGGGGAGGGGGAGGGGAGGGGGAGGGGGAGGGGGAGGGGGAGGGGGAGGGGGAGGGGGAGGGGGAGGGGGAGGGGGAGGGGGAGGGGGAGGGGGAGGGGGAGGGGGAGGGGGAGGGGGAGGGGGAGGGGGAGGGGGAGGGGGAGGGGGAGGGGGAGGGGGAGGGGGAGGGGGAGGGGGAGGGGGAGGGGGAGGGGGAGGGGGAGGGGGAGGGGGAGGGGGAAGGGGGGAGGGGGAGGGGGAGGGGGAGGGGGAGGGGGAGGGATAGGGGGAGGGGGAGGGGGAGGGGAGGGGAGGGGGAGGGGGAGGGGCGGCACCAATCACGAGCCACGTATCATAAAAATCCCGGAACGCGAGCCACAAAAATTTTTAATTATTTCTAACTACGATGAAGAATCATTCATCACAAAAAATTGCGTATCTCGTGTCACAAAAAATCACTAATTGCCTTTTACGAAAGTCTCGTTATTACGAGACTATAACGAGCATTTTAAATCGCTAATTTTGCGATCGCGATCTATTGACACGAAAGAGCACCGTCGCGTATCTGTCGAGTCGGAAAGTGACAAAACAGCTTGCTTTTTTCCCCTCAGCTTTATCATCCATATATATGTAAAAAAAAGTGGATTGACGTTTTGCGGAAAGACTGCTGGAGAGTGCGAATTTTCTTTATTCTGCAACATTGTATTGTTTACGCAACAAATATGTTTAGTACTGTTCTACCATTTTATAAATTGCATTTTTTCTTGCATGATATTTTTAATTTTCAAAAAGCCGTTAACTTGATAAAACTGTCATTATTTATAGTCATCTGTTTGAAATCGTTACATAGTACATACACACATACATATGGGGCATTCCATCTCAAATCGGACAGTATGAACAAAAATTTTTTATTTTTTTTATTTTTTTATATTTTTGAGTACCCTTCTAAAGCTCCTCCCTGCTTATTTTTGAGCCTCCTTGATTACCCGTTCAAAAGATATCAAATTAACAAAAAAATCGCCCTTTTTTTGGTATTTTGGTCATAACTCGTTCAATAATCGTCCAAATTATAAGTTTCTTTTTTAAAATTTTTGTTTTTTTATGGCCTTTTTAGAAAAAAATACAACAAAAATATTCGACGTGTTTTTTAATGAGTTTTTTTAGTTTTAAACGTTAAATCGCGTTTTTTAAAGTGAATGCTATTTTTAATTTTTTTTTTTAATTTTTTGTCCCAAACATCTATATATTCAACAATTTTTAAGACTAGTCCGATCGTGGGATCTCAATGACTACTATTTTTTTTTCGATTTTTGAAAATTGAAAGAATTTTTTTTTTTATCAATTATTATTAATACCAATTTTTGTTACTGCATATTATTTTTTTAATCATTTTGAATTTATTTGGATACTTTGTTATTGTTAACAGATTTCGAAAATTAATAATTAATCAATGAGCAAATAACAGCAGTTCAAGAATTGTATGAGTACGCATTGAACTCAAATAGTCTATCGAATATTGCTGTCAAATTTTCACATGAGAACCATTATTCAGATGAAAAAGAAAGATTTTATTTGCGATAAAATACTGCGAAGTCAATCACAGGGGGACACAAAAAATTCATTCAATTATTCCAATGAGCAATGGAAATGTATTGGCAAAGGAATATTCTATTTCAGGAAATAATCGTATATGTAAGGTTTTCAAAAAAATACGTGAATGAGTAAAAACTGTTTTTATTTTTGTTCATAAGCAGACCTAACGATTAATTATTAATTTTAAGAACCTGTTAACCATAAAAAAGTGTCAAAATAAACTCTAAATATTGAAAAAATCACTATACAGTAACAAAAATTGCGTCAAAATAAACTCTTAATATTGAAAAAAGCTATACAGTAACAAAAGTTGGTATTCATAATAATTTATAAAAAATTGTTTTTTTTTAATTTTCAAAAATCGAAAAAAGTTGTAGTCATTCGATCGGACTAGTCTTAAAAATTGTTGAATAGATGTTTAAAACAAAAAATTATTTAAAAAAGTAAAAAATGACATTCACTTTTAAAAACGCGATTTATGTTTCAAACTCAAAAAACTTATTCAAAAACACGTCGAATATTTTTGTTGTATTTTTTTCTGAAAAGGCCATAAAAGAACGAAAATTTTGAAAAAAAACTTTTAATTTGGACCATTATTAAAGAAGTTATGATCAAAATACCGAAAAAAGCGGTTTTTTTTTTGTTAATTTAATATCTTTTGAACGGGTAATCAAAAAAATCTCAAAATTTAACAGGAAGGGTCTTTTGATTGGGACTCAAGAATATAAAAAAATTAAGGAAATAAAAAAAAAGTTTTTCAAACTGTCCGATTTGGGATGGCATGCTCCATATACAGAGATGTATACATGCACGAGAAGTCTCATGTAATAAAACCATAGCGGAGTGAACAGATGAGCCACACGAAATTTTTCCAATAAATTTCTTGTTTATTGATGCTTTAATTATATCATATATTATGACACCATCCACGGAGATATTCAATAGAAAATATGTTAGTGTGATGAAAATATGAAAGTTAAATTTTTTTAATATATGTCGATAAATTAAAAATCTGAAAAGTAGATATGACTTTTGGAAATAATTTCTCTAAACAATATATGCGTATAAATTATAATGAAAAAAAATCAATCAAAAATCATGTTTGTTGTTGGATAAAAAAAAAATTTCACACGCAATGGGGTCTAACTCGTGCCCACGAGAAGTGTGAACGAGTACACTACCGACGCCGCTATTCCATCGCTTAGAAATAAATGCAATTTTCTCTGACATGCATTAAAAGGTTTTTCGGGATTGTGTTATGGCGTACGTGCAATGTACAATGTACAACATGTAGTTAGTAGCATGTACCATCTCGGCTTATATTAAATAACAAAAATAGAATATTATAATTAGAATGTGTTTATAATTTTTTGTTCCTCACAGAATTCGAGTATTGAAAAATCGAATAACAATAATTTATAAAATATTTAAAAATAGTTGCTTAAATTTGTTGGCGCGAATAAATATTTTTTGTCCCTTTTTTTTATAAATTAAATATTTTCTGCGTGAGGACGACTAATAAATAAGTCGTAAATAATATCTTGAAAAAAATTGTTTTGATTGTTTTTTTTAATTACATTTCAATCTACGAATGAGCTGAAAACTAATCAATAATGTTCCCCGATAAATTCTTGAGTTTTCATTGATAACGGAGAGAGCACCGAGGGAAAAACTCTTTAAAACATTTGAAAAACCCGCGCGTGATGCCGAGTAACGTCACGCCCGAGTCTCCGCGTCCAATTTATTTTTCTTCTCGAAGCTTGGTCGCACACGGACGTGCTGAGCTTCCACGTGTGTTAGTGTACCTGGCGGCATAGGGTAGGGGAACAACAGCCCGCGAGGGGTTGACTACTTCGGCCGCACTCGGCTCTCCCGAAGTAACACGAACGTCGTTCGCTCACAGATACGGGCTGCTGTCATTGTGTAACCCCCGTGCAAAGGCACAGAGAAGAGGTAACTTTTGCACGCGATCTGGCTGCACTGGGACAAGGGCAAGCACAAAAGAAAAAGAGGTTGGGGCAACGTCGACATATCGATACGTAGAGCGATCGCGAGAGCGCGTTTCGACAGGCGTTGCGAGACAAAGAATATTTCGACACGCTCGGACATTGTATTTTTTTTATTCGTTGTTATTGGAAAATAAAAACGAATAAAAATTTCCTCATATACTACAATGAATTTCTTAATAGAAAAATAAATTCTTAACCAAACTTTTGCTGCACAATTTTTTTAAAGCTTTCTTTTTTTTAAATTATTATAGTGAGAACTATTGGTTAACATTTCTCGAAAGTTTAATTCATGTTTCACATCAAATTTCATCCACATTTTGTCGATAAAACTAACTAGTTCCGGTGTAGTATCCAAAAATCAGGACAATTTACGAAAAATTAAACTTAAACATTGAATAACTTTTGAACGACTGGACTTATCAAAAAGTTACTCTGAACCTTTTTTGTAGAACGTTCAATTCTGTACAAAGATATGTCTCTAGATTTTCCGTATGATGAATCGTTTACTAGTTATAAAAATCAGAAGACGTAAAAATAATTTTTCCCATGTTATTCTTATGGAAAATCGAAAAATGCGATGAGGACGATGTTAATATTAATATTAAGAGCTCATATTTTCACATGCCTTTTCTTATACCTAAATCAAACTTTTAAGTCCGTTTTGGGAGAAGAAACAATTTTTTTTTTTTAAACGCCCTAATAAACATACATGCCATAAAGATAGCCAATGAGGTCCTCATAAAGGAGACTTGACGAATAACGAAAAAAAAAATGAGGAACCGATGTGCAAATTTCAAATTTGCACGATTGTTCTGATTGCTTTTCGGCATTATTATTATTGGGAATCAGTATGATTTCTCATTTTTGTTTTTGAAAATGTTTAATTTTAATAATTGCATAAGTGGTGAATTTTGGAAATTTTTTCGTACATCGATTTTATATTACTCTCACGGGGTATACGAATCATCATATGAATACTTTTATAAATGCAGTTTTTCGAATTTCTAAAAAAATTTAAATAGAAACAAACAAAAATTTCTTGAAAAATGCACATGTATTCAGAAAAATCGAGACATTTGTTCCATATGATCGAAATATATTTTTCCGGGAAATTTCTGCAACAATTTACTGTTGAAACAATTTCTTTATGGTTTTCCGGCATTTTTATTGTTGGCAATCAATATTATTGTCATCTTTAATATGGTGGGTTATTTTCATATTTTTTCGTCAACACGAAGTAATTGAAGTTATCACCAAAACTTTTTTTTTTACTAGAACTGTAGGGATCATACAACCTTAAAACATCCTTAAAACAGTTTTACGCAGGATTGCGTAGGCGCTCTTTAGCATTTTCGATAGCCGATAAACTCACCTAAAGCCCTCTAGTCAGAAATTTGGATAATAGTGGATAACATTATACTTTTTCGATAGTTGAACGTAGAAGTCTCTAAAATTATATTGTTTTCACGAAGATACCGAACATAGCGATATTTCAAGCAGATAAACATGACTTGTCAATTTAACTAATATAGAAATATTTTTTACATACCTCCAGGAGTAGGATCCACTTTCAAAAATTGAAGACGGTCATTTCACTATTTAGATATGAAATTTTGAAGATTGTCGTTTTTTCTTCACATTCTCACACGACGCGTGCACTCTAAACAAAGGCTGACTCTGTACTAACATATCAAGCCCGGTATAGAAGGGACGGCCTTACCCCTCTAGATTTGCATGTACTAATAAATTAAGGGGTCTACCCTAATTAGACACGCAAAAAATGCCTATTTTTACGATTTTTTTTCATTGTTTTAAATTAGAAATATTAATATGACAAGTATGGTATGAGGCTTGATAAATATAATCTTGAATCGCATGAAAAAAAAATTTTCAAATTTATTTTTCGGTTTTTTATTATATGAAAATGCAGGCCAAAAAAATTTCCAAAAAAAAGATGAGTGCGCCCTGTTGACGGAATCTCTGGAATGGATTATCTAAAAAAAAAACATAAAAAAGGTTTTAGATTCAGTAAGGTCATGACTATGTCACATATCATACGATTTTTGGTTTTTTTTTAATTGGCAAAATGGCAAAATGGCATTTTTTTATCAGTTTTTTTTTATTTCAAATCGTATTTCAAAAATTTCAAAAATCGTATGATATGCGACATGGCTGTCGACATAAACAATATGTGGTAAATATTTGGTAAGGATTGATGCAGTAGTTTCCGAGATTTTTTCAACAAGCCGTACAAAAATGTCATTTCGAGAAAAACGCGATCGAAGTTTTTTTTAACGAAAAAACATGAAAATTTCTTACCTACGCTTAATCAGCGATGCCTGCACCGTACATTATGCCATCAGTTTGTTCATAATGTACCGTCTATACTTTCAAAAAATGGAATTTAAAAAAAATCGATTTTTTGAAAATTGCAATTAGGGTAGACCTCTCAATTACTCTACCCAACCCACGGGTTAAAATACCTCGAATCGAATTTTCAGTTTTTCAATTTTTGGCCACGTTTTCTGGGTTTTATCTCACTGTGCGACGGTATAAAGGCGACGAGGGAAAATTATTAAGTGTGTGGCACAAGAACCGAACCCGTTATTCTCGGCTTACTGGACAAGAGCGCTAATCGCTGCGTTACGTCCTCATATTCTCTCTTGATCCGAATCGTCCATTTGGACGTCACATATGATGAATTAAGAGCCCACTGTTATCATATGATTGTCGCGACAGTTTGGAACGTTTGATTGACCTCACATAATGTTCAAATTGCTTTAGGGGCCATACCAGTGTGAACGCTGGAAATTTGGGTGATTTTCGGAAAGGCCATAGCCGGCTAAGTAGGGGTGAGCGGCCCCCACGCGCATTCGTTCCAAATTTTGGCCAAAAGTTGCGTTTGATGGATTACAAACTCACCCTAAATTTCAACCATGTAGCTGCACTAGGAACAAACATAAAAATACAACTAGTATTTTTGGAGATTTTTTTTTCCTTAGGATGTATTAAACCGATTTTCATGAAAAAATATATGTTGTTAATATATTCAAGGCCATTTACAGAAAAAATCAAGAACCCAATCCCACGAACGTAACTACCCGAAAAAAATTATTTTAGTTTTCGTGATTTTTTTTCGGTTATTCGCTCACGAAATACAATTACCAGTTTTTTTGTATTAAACAATCGGACCTCTTTCTACAACATATAATTGTTCCAAGTCGATCGAAGAGGTGGAGCATAGTTAAAAAAATAAAATACACTTTTTTTGCAATTACTTTTTGTTTTCGATGTCATGGCAACTACAAAAAAAAATCCGTACAGTTATTATCAAGCGCAGTAGAGTTTCCTTGTCAGTTTTATCGAAAACTTTACCACAAAAGTATGAAGCTTTACGCAAAGCTTTTCTATGATAGTATATCCCCGTTTTTGGCTACCTGGCAGCATCCAGCAATCGCAAGACGCGACGCGCTGCAATTAAGACGTTGTGAAAGACCTGTATTACCATCGTTGCAGACTCGAATTTTCGAACAAATGCCATTTCCAAATTATTCAACCAAATCGTCTGAAAATTTAGGATGTCATAACAGTAATAGTATTCTAGGGCCTAACATTCAGTACAATTCGATAGCGCAAAAAAAAATACAGTTTTATTATCAGGTGGAATCTGTAATGCAGAAATAGATTTCCCGATGTTTACATTGTTCAATTGCGAATATTCTCAGTTTTAGGCTCTAGAGCAAAGAATAACGCAGATACTGGGCACTTCAAAATTGCTGTACGTGACAAACTGCAGAAATGGCATTTGTTCGAAAATTGTATAGTAAATGCCGATGAATAGAGCTATATTTATGTGCTTATACATACAGCTATGAGCATATATAGATATATCACTAAACGGATGACAAGATCGGATTTTCATACCCTGTCATCTAGCGGTGGCGCGCGTCGCGAAAATCCTCACTACTTTACCGACGTCATCTGCGTTCGTCAGTAAAGTGGAGAGAATTTTCGTGCCGCACGCGACCGCTAGATGGCAGGGTATGAAAATCCGATCTTGTTATCCGTTTAGTGATATATCTATATATGCTCACAGTTATATGTATAAGCACATAAATATAGCTCTATTCATCGGCATTTACTATACAATTTACAACAGATGCCATTTCTGCAATTTGTCACGAGAGATTTAAAACTGAGAATATTCGTAATTGGACAATGCAAACATCGGGAAATCCATTTCTGCATTACAGATTCCACCTGATAAGAAAACTGTAATTTGTTTTTGTGCTATCGAAAATTTCTGAGTTTTAGGCCCTAGAATATTATTACCGTAATGACATCCTAAATTTTCAGCCCATTTGATTGAATAATTTGGGAATGGCATTTGGTCGAAAATTCGAGCCTGCAACGATAGTAATACAGGTCTTTCACATCCTCTTAAATGCAGCGCGTTGCGTCTTGCGATTGCTGGAGGCTCCCAAGTAGCCAAAACGGGGATAAACTATCATAGAAAAGCTTTGCGTAAAGCTTCATGCTTTTGTGGTAAAGTTTTCGATAAAACTGACAAGGAAACTACTGCGCTCGATAATAACTGTACGGAATTTTTTTTATAGTTGTCATGACATCGAAAACAAAAAAAATGTGCAAAAAAAGTGTATTTTATTTTTTTTAACTATGCTCCACCTCTTTGATGAACCTGGAAAAATTATATGTTATAGAAAGAGGTCCGATTACTTAATACAAAAAAACTGGTAATTGTATTTCGTGAGTGAGTAACCGAAAAAAAATCACGAAAACTAAAATAATTTTTTTCGGGTAGTTCCGTTCGTGGGATTGGGTTCTTGATTTTTTATGTAAATGGCCTTGAATATATTAATAAAAATCGGTTCAATATATCCTGAGAAAAAAAATCTTCTCCAAAAATACTCGTTGTATTTTTATGTTTGTTCCTAGTGCAGCTACATGGTTGAAATTTGGGACGAGTTTGTAATCCATCAAACGCAACTTTTGGCCAAAATTTGGAACGAATGCGCATGGGGGCCGCTCACCCCCACTTAGCCGGCTATGGCCTTTTTTGGAAGAAAAGTACTCAATGAAATATTTTGGAAAATTAAGAATATATTTGGCTATATTAGACGTGTATTTCATAATTTTTTCACGTAAAAATACTGATATATAAGCGACTTATGCGCTGTTTTCGTAGGCGCTAAAAAAAAATCTCCTCCACTGCGGCCATGATTCCGGACGATGAAATAGTCGAAACTGAAAAAAATGACATTAAACTGTAAGGTATTTTCTGTACGATGACCTACGATTTTCGAAAAATATCAAAATCTAACAAAGTGGCGTAGTTATGAAAAAAAAAGTATTTTTTATTGCCTATGAAATGGTCGTATTTTCAATGCCAAATCGTCAATTTTCATCTAATCGGAAATATCCTACGTCATCGTAGAAGAAATGTATTCAGGAGTACTCAGTTCAAATTTCAAGTCAATCGGATAATTACTATTTGAGTTACAATGTCAGCGAATTTGAAAAATCTCATTTCGAGAAAACTCCGCCTTCAAGTAGATAAGGCATTTCATACCTGCGAGCGGTCGCTTTTTAGAAGGCTGCTATTCGGAGAGTATTAGAGATACGGCTTCGAAATTTTCACAGAATATTCTTCCATCTATAAACTGTCCAAAAAAGCAAAAAAAAAACGATTTTTTGAAAATTTTACACTGGTATAGCCCCTCAACTATGGTTTGTATTAGCATGCACACCTAATTAGTGCGAGAATCCTTAATAACTGCTTTTGCCATATTTCTCTTCCTGTGTAATAGAGGGTTCCATAAAGACATGAGTAAACCACCTGATACTAAAATATATTCATGATAATATTCTCCGTTAACACATGATAAGTAAGTACGATAATTTTCGTCCGAGCTTTAAAAACCAGCGACGTTAATCCAGAAATCTGAAGTGAAATCTGAAGTAATAGATTTTTTTTTAATTTTGAATTTTCGGAATTTTTTTCTTAAATTTTGAATTTTTGTGATCTTTCATGCTTCGCGTTCCTTTGTTATTTTTACCCTTTTCTGGGTAGGAATAGGTTTCAGAGTTATTTTATTATAGCGATATTTGATATTGAGAGATATTGTTCTGGATATTGTTTTATTTGTTTTCGTACTACTGTATTTTTAATCTTTCATTGATTGACATGAATAGTTTTCCCTAGCAATAGTAAACAGTGCACTGGACTCACGAGGAGAACACCAGAAGTGCCATAAACCTATTTACCTAGGACTTCGCTCAGTGAAAGAGAGGTGAAAATAAGCGAACACGTGTCTCGGCTTATGCTCGGACACTCAACCGTTTCCGAGAAAATGACGGTCAAAGTTTTTGACGTTCCTTAGATGCTTGTCAGCGCGCGTCGAGTTGTACCGAAGCGGCGGTGCAGCGGCTAGCGTCTCGGCATCACACTTTTGCGTCCCGTGTTCAAACCCGATATTATAATTTTTTTTTTCTTACATTTATGCATGTCCGTAGAAGATTACTTCGCGAATGTTTCTTGTCAATGTATTTCGAAATAACCCTGTCTTTTTTCGTCGATTAATTTTGTGTCTGGTACATGAATAAATTTTTTTTTAATAATTAAATAAAATTGAACGAGCAAATCTTTAAAATTATTCACGGTAAAATTCCTGCAGTGTGCCTTGTTAATAATATTGGTGGATGGCGTACTTTTTCCCAAGAATTGAGGTTCGGTCGGGCCGCAGATTTTGAATTTAAGGCTTCACAATCGTGGTGTGATAGGTTCAAGGTAAATAATAGGATTCGGCAGAGACATGTTACGAAATATGTCAGCACAAAGGAAAAACGTACGTTCGAAGAATTATTACAAAGTGCAGAGACGTTTCAACGTCAGGTGTCTGCTTTCATTCCGTACTTCGACCCTGATTTTGTGATAAATACGGATCAAACCGGATGCGAGTATCACATCTGCAGTAAACGAACATTGTCGCACCGAGGTGAAAAAGTCACAGAAGTTGCTGTCAACCAATTAAATCACTTGACAGATTCATATACCGCCCAATACGGTTTAACACTTTCTGGTAAACTCCTGCCAACGGTCTTCATTTGCCTTCAAGAAGTAAGCGGAAAATTCGGTCCTCGAGTGCAACAACAGGTGAACCAACTCATGGAACAATATCCGAACGTGTATGTAACCGCAACGAAATTCGGAAAACTCACAAAAGAAACATATGGTCAGTTTTTGGATGAAGTTATAAAACCATATGTTGAAACGGAGCCATTCTTGTTTATAATTGACTCATGGGGTAGACAGAGTGATCCTTCGTTATACGACGAAAAATTCGTGGATGAAAACGGAATACCAACCTCTTCGTTGAAAGTAATTCCTCCAAAGTGTACGCCGCTCTGTCAACCCTGTGACGTATACTTTTACCGCCAAATAAAAAACTTCATACGGAAACTGCAGAATTGCTACACACTCATCGCCCAGCAAAGGGAAATCACTTCTAGACGTGACGCAATAACAATCCACGCATTGGTTCATAATCAATTGCAGGCACCAGTCTTCAAAAAAATGATTCGTTATGCGTGGCTTGCCTCAAAATTATTGCCCACGCGTGATATCTTCAACAATGTCAACGATGTTTGTTTCCCTAATGGAACTCACACCAGGAAGTGTGACTGTGGCAAACCTGCCTTTGCAAGATGTTCTTGGTGTTCAGAATATTTATGTTTCGAATGTTTCTACGATCGTTATCACCCAAAGGAATGCACCCAATTCCAGTCAATCGAGACGGATACAGAAATCGAATAGATAGATACAGGAATCTGAATTGATATCAGGATGAAATATAAGAATTAATATAAGAATTGATATGAGAATAAAATGTAAGAATTCATGTCTCTTAATAAGAATTAAATATAAGAATATGAGAATATATATAAATGAGTATAAGGAAATTATTATAGAAATGAAATATAGGAATATGTGAATCTGAAAAGGTTGTAGTTCCTGAAAACCATTCACACAAATATTATATATTTTATAATATCATAAATACACAAAACTCATTATGAAACCCAGTTGAAATTTTCGAATTATTATTACGCCCTGTATCCTGTAAATTGGCAAGAAACATTCGCGAAGTAATCTTCTGCGGACATGCATAAATGTAAGAAAAAAAAAATTAATATCGGATTTGAATACGGGACGCAAAAGTGTGATGCCGAGACGCTAGCCGCTGCGCCACCGCTTCGATACAACTCGACGCGCGCTGACAAGCATCTAAGGAACGTCGAAAACTTTGACTGTCATTTTCTCGGAAACGGTTGAGTGTCCGAGCATAAGCCGAGACACGTGTTCGCTTATTTTCACCTCTCGTTCTCTGAGCAAAGTCCCAGGTAAATAGGATTATGGCACTTCTGGTGTTCTCCTCGTCAGGTAGACTCGTCGTAGTAGCAATTGCTAAAAATGAATTTCTACTACAGACATTAGCAAAATGAACTAAAGTGGTATTTACTTTGTTATATCATTAGCATATCTTGATTATAGGTACAGAAGCGGGTACATGGTTTTTGGATTTAAAAAATGGAAATGGCACAACAGGGAAGGGAGAACCGGGACAAATTCCTGATGCGACTCTCACCATGGATTCCAAACATTTTTTTGAAATGTTCTCCGGTAATTTTTGAAATTCTGTTATGCAGTTTATGATCGCCCAATGAGTAATTAGGACTTTTTTCAGGCAACGTGAAGCCTGCGACAGCATTTATGACAGGAAAATTGAAGATAAATGGAAGCTTGCAAAAAGCAATGAAGTTGGAGACACTGATGGGAAAATTGAAATCCAAATTATGAAGGATTCCAAAAATCACTGGCAGTGCTATGAATCATTGAATTCAGAAAAATGTTTCCAATCGAAACATTTTAAATAACAGATCTATTTTTCTCACGAAATAGTGTTAAAAAATTTATATATATTTATACAATAAAGAAGTTACGACTTTATTAATAACTAAGACTGTAATCGGAACTTGCTATGAAGGTTCATCCGTACATTGCAATGTACTGCAGTGTACTAGCATTGTGCGGATCAAAATGTTTTTTCTAGATGGTGCGAAAATAGGCGAAACACGTTTGTATGGGCTTTTATATTTTTCTTCTAAGACCTTAATTGCGTCGTTGAAACTTTCGAATATTCGAATATTTGAATATCACGAATATTCTCTCCCGATCCGAAGCGTTTTATCACGTACTTCTTTCAGGAATTCGTCTGGCTCGAGCACCTACGAAAAAATTGAAAACAGAAGTAAAGAAAAGAAAACGAACAGAAAAACACATGCCTTCAGGCATCATCGAATAGTAGCTGATTATTGGCTAACAGCAGCATAAAGGGATAATATGCACGAGCAATATGTACACAATGATGTCTGATTGTGGTCAGACGATAGACGCGCACAAGTGAAAGGCATTTACTACAATTTTGCTTCTACAGAATTTGTGAAATTGTTGCAGCAACCAAGTTCAAAAAAATTGAAGAACTTATAAAACGAATAGAAAGATGATATATGAACAAAGAAAATATGCACGCAAATTATGGTAAATTTCTTTCATTAGAAAAAGAAACAAAATTAGGGCATTTTTTAAAAGAAATTCTACCTCCTAACGAAAAATCTGATCCAGACTTTTACGTCTAGAGATTATTTTATGTTTGTTTTTTTTTTTAATGTGAACCATAGTGGATTTACTAAACCATAGAATGACTGAAATAAGACCGGTCACTATTGCACAAAAACGGACCACGAAATAACCTAGTGACCGAAATGCAACCACAAAACAACTGAAACGTGACCGCTTTTCAAGACATCAAAAAATAGGTTATGTATGGTTTGCGTTTCAGTGGTTGCATTTCAATTATGTATTGGTTACGCGACCGATCGCAAGGGATCAATGATATTCACCGTGAATTCTTTTGTTGTTCAATTCTGTACAATAGCGACCGTTCAAATGCGATCGTTTTGCAGTTCTTATCCTATCTCGTAACTTCATTCTAACCTTCAATAGACTGTCGTCACAAGATATATCCAAAACGACCTTAAAATGACGGTTGTGCAAATCCGGTAGGGAAGAAATAATTTTTGCTATTGTTATTAGGCGCATCAGGAAGTAAAACGTATTGTAACGGAACGACCAACGACACCCGTCACAAGGAGAGCAGAAACACCGAAGAGACGTAAGTGACTTTGAAAACCCGGTGTCAAACCCATAAATAAATGACTCCTCTTATCTCGGCCCATTTCTCAGCCTCATTACTCGAGCCCATCAACACGTGACATCATCAAACACCAGGGCTACGCCTTCAATCTTGACACCTGGATAGTGATACGCGAAAAATCTTGTGGTCATAGGAATTCAAGAAGAGAACAGGAAACGCGTTTGCAATCGAACATTCTCGAAGGATCGAGAATGTTCTTACGGAAGCATACCGAAGGTTGGAGAAGGGGTGCTCCCACCCCATACTAATCCGCAGGAGATAAAAGCGCCACCAAAATCGCATATCGAGCACTCATTTATGAAACTCACGAAGTTCGAGTCACGCTGTAGAGCACCGCTCTATACTTAGATTTAGAGAAGGTAGTATAATATGCGATTTCTGTGTTCAGGGCCCTTTATCCGTGCGAAGCCCCCACATTGCGCTGGGAAGTTGAATCACAGATCAAGGAGAGCTTACGTTAGTTACGTCAAAAAGTAGGGTATCAGATGACCGTTTATTTCTGTAATCGACGGACGGGATACGAGTGGGCCACGACCCGCTGGTCAGGGAAAGAAATCCTTTCTTTGCCACTCCTGGCTGTGGACTCATATATTGTAACCCAGTTTTAAGTCTAACCTTTTGGAAAATTACTTGCGAAGGGGCACGGAAATTTTGTTAGTCCGAATCAAAGAGGGGTTAATTTAAAGGGATAGGGGTAGTTCATTCTGTTCCTAATTGGTGAATTTCAACTTTGGATTCGGAAATGATTATTCATTATAGCTTACCTCGTGCGCTGGAAAATCAAGAGAGAAATTGGTCACTGAGTTCGGTATTTAATAATAAATTGTCGGAAGAAACGGAACCCTCGTTGATCCTCTTAGATGTTCGAAGAATGATTGGATCGATGGAATAATTATAACGAGGTTCAGATTTATCCCGTTGATCTTTGTAATTTATTTTGAACCAATCGATTGAAAAATCAAACTTTACAATAACGATAAACTAGTTAAGCTCGCGATTATAAAACTCAGTAAAAATTTAACATTCAAAATAAGAATAAAATTTTATAATCTAATGAATTATTGTAAATAACGAATACTCGATATATTAAGTCAAGAGGAGTGAATTGTTAATTCCGATTCAATTTTGGAAATTAAATTCAGATATACTAATGAGAAATTGAACAATACTGCCAAAAACGACTGAATGTTCTAAGTCGCTAAATGCTAGATCTGGTTTCCTCAGAAAATATTCTAAGTTCCAAAGCCGAAAAACGTAGAAAAATAGAAATATTGTAAGTCCCAACTTAAAAGAGATCGAGTGACAGCGATTAGACGAGAGTGTCGTTCTCGAGTGTCCAAAAATTGTTGACGAACTCCCTGAGGATCGTCCGAACTGCGCTTTTATAGCGTAAATAGGCATCTACTTCCATGCTTCTGACAACGAGAGATTTTCGGTGATTTGGATTGGTGAAGAGCGATCACGCCATGTACAGGGGTGGAAGGCGATTTCCTCAAAGTGGGAAAAAACGCATCTTTTCCATGTGTCTGACAAAGAGAGAAAACTTTCGGTGATGGCGCCTGATTGGTATGCAGGTGGGCTAAGTTATTTCGCGTATTTCGGTTGCAATGTTTCTGGATTCCGTTATAATATTCGAATAAATACAATGTTGAATCTGGTTTCTATCGGGTTCTGGGTACAAAAGTTTCAAAGCATGATGAATTATTTTGTCAGGGAATCGGTATCGTTTGGTTAGAACTTTACAAAAATCGTTATTTCCTTTGTCTTTTTTTGAAATTTTTTCGAGAAGCCTGTCACGCCGAAAGAGGGACGATAGAGAGAGCTCAGCGTATACCGAAGAACTGCTATCTATGAGGTGGGAGCGAAAGTAAAACGACGCCGACGTGACGCCATGACACTTTGCCTATTATTATTATTATTATTATTATTATTATTATTATTATTATTATTATTATTATTATTATTATTATTATTATTATTATTATTATTATTATTATTATTATTATTATTATTATTATTATTATTATTATTATTATTATTATTATTATTATTATTATTATTATTATTATTATTATTATTATTATTATTATTATTATTATTATTATTATTATTATTATTATTATTATTATTATTATTATTATTATTATTATTATTATTATTATTATTATTATTATTATTATTATTATTATTATTGTTATTATTATTATCATTATTATTAGACGAATATCGAAAGTTGTGTGTGTGTGTGTGTGTGCCGTATAGAAATTAAATTTTTTCAATTACTCACCGGTCGTTGCCTCTCTCTCTGTCGTTTCTCGTACCATGTTTCTCCCACTTTTTTCAAACTAAATTGATTTTTAATTCATTGTTTTTCTTTCGCGCAATTCATTATTTTTTATAATTTTTTTTCAAGCAATGTTTTTCATGTGCATTACATTTTTG
>CAMPGC010000128.1:0-22594 GCA_946863875.1 Alloplasta piceator
GTCCGGATGATCCTGCAGCGGAGGGGCTTCCGATTCTCGTATATTTTTCACGATAATAGCTTGATAGGTGTATATCGTTGAATATACGGAAAATGAAAAAAAATTATGGAAAAAAATGAACAGCATCCACGCGACGTGTTTCTTGAATCTTTCAATAGAATCATGTGTTCTTCTATATATGAGGTATTCCATGTCAAATTTACAACTTTTAAATTCCGACCCTTTTAGATTTGGCTGAAATGTTGTTTTCCTTTTCTACCCAATTAAAAACATTTTTCAGGAAATTTTCAAATTTTTTTATCAAACCCAAAAGAAAAAGCTTTTTTTCCTGAAATGACTATAACTTCTTCAAAAATTGACTAATTGGGACGTTTTATTTTTGAAAAAAATCATTTTTTAATGTACTTTCTGAAATAAAATACAAACAAATTTCAAGATATTGAAATCTATAAAAATTTTCACTTTTTCGAGAACAATCATCATTTTGTCGAAGTTCGCCATTTTTAATTCTTTTCGAAAGGGGTCGGGTTTAAAAGCTGTAAATTTGGCATGGAATACCCCATATACAGTGCCGTCCAAAAGTTTGAAAATACGCGTCCCGGTTCCGCGCAGCACAAAAAGTTTCTTTACTTTTTTAAATTCTTAAAAATGAAGATATTTCATTTCGCTTTTTCCAAAAAATTGTTTCAATTTTTTTTGAACTCGGTATAGCCTTTGAAACATGGTCGTTTTTTGGCTTTTTTGGCGTTGAAATTTTGGCGCACGACCCATGAATTTTTTTTCAAATCGTTTTTCGCAAGAAAAACTTATGGAAGGGGGGGTATAAACTTCAATTTCGTCTTTTAAAAAGTTTTGTATATTTGTATATTTATAAAATAAAGCGTAACTTTAAAACTACTGGGTTTTTGTAAAATCGCTACGATCATAAAAAGTTGCATATTATTGTTTTGGATTCAATGAAATTTTTTCAGAATTTTTCTTCAACATTTTTTTTTCAAAAATTTGCCCTATCAACGATATTTTGTAATTTTAAACAATCGGGTATATTACCTTATCTACAGGGTTTTTCCAATGAAAAGGCCTTGTAGATGAGGTAAGAGACCCGATTGTTTGAGAAAAAAAATATCTGACAGGAAAAAATAAAAAATAAAAATTTGAAAAAAAATTCTGAAAAAATTTCATTAAATCCAGAATAATTGTATGCAACTCTTAACCTTCTTAGTGATTTCCCAAAACCAAGTAGTTTTAGCGTTACGCTACATTTTACAAATATGGTCGTTTTTGACAAAAAATGGAATATTTTCGTGAAAAAAAATCGCACGAAACTTTTTGAAAAACGAAATTGAAGCTTATACTCCCCCCCACAAATTTTTTAACGCGAAAAACCGTTAAAAAATATTTGCATGGATCGAGGATCAAAATTTCAACGCCAAGAAAAAGCCAAAAAACGACCATGTCTCAAAGGATGTACCGGAGTAAAAAAAAATCGAATTTTTTTTTTTTTTGAAAAAGCGAAATGAAGCTGAATATGTCCTCCTTTGAAACGCGGCGTGTTCAATTGAACCATCTTCATTTTTGAAAGAGCAGTGTTTCCAAACTTTTGGACGGCAGTATACAAGTCGATTTTTATCGCTTCCATATTTCAGCATTTATAGTTTCGTCGATCGTAGACTAGATGGATCGAAGATCGCGGCGTTTTGTTGCGCCTCCCCCCCCCCCCCCATTTTCCTATCGCGATTTTGTTGCTTCTGCCAACAGCTTCTGCAACCATATCGCAGGAACATTTTCATTCTCCAGCGATATAATTCTCCAAGCCATGTGTGCCTTCTCATCTTCCCTTTTGTGTGGTTGTGTGCGTTTCTCTGTGTTTCACGACGCTCGTTTCTCCGCTGCGATGTTCAAAAGATTCATGTGCGCGATTGCGCGGGCCACGAGCGAGATGCACAATGGAAAATAATCTCCCTCCTGAGAACAGCTGTCATACCCGCATATATATCTGTGTGTTTGTGTGTGTGTGTGTTTGTGTGCAATACCGAAGAGAAGAGATCGAGAGAAAGAACGTAAAGAGAAGGAAGAAAAAAAAATTCATTTATCGAACGATTATTTCGCGAAATAATCGGAAGATTGAACTCTAAAAGATAGGGCGAGACATTGATAACAATGATGAACTATGTTAAGTTTATTCAATTGAATTTTTTAATTATTGGCCGTGAACATTGATGAGGTTCAGAATAACTTCAACGAGCGAGATAACGTCAACAGTTTATTATTTAACGACTTAAAATTGAGATAAGAAAAACTGGGAGCTCAAACTGAGGTCACACTTATCTGGATTGATTTGACCTTGTCCATTTTAGAACGATTATTGTGACCAAACTATCGGTCGCAAAAATCTAAAAAAATTACAGAACATCCTTCAAACATTCTACTTAATGTATCAGAAATTAGTTTACAAAAATTCAAATGACTCCATATTCAAAAAAATTCATAAAGAAGAAAAAGAAAAGTAGTGGGGTCGTTTTGACCCCGTGTGACTACTACTTTTTTAATCATCATGTAAATTGTTCGTTCTTTCCAACTTCACTGTGTAAAAAAGGATTCAATCACAAAAGAAATCGGATTTCCTCTCAAGCAGAGTTGTTAAACTTCAATTGAAAGTTGCAGGTCTGTTCAGAATGCTTCCACATTTCGAAATATCGGCTATTTTGATGAAAATTAAAAAACCAGCGGCTGGAAAAAATCTGAAAAAATGGGGGTCCACCTTCAATTCGTAAGAAAATTCGTAGAGCAAACCCGACAGATTGAGACTTTCATTTTTTGAGTAAGGTTAAGTTTACTCAGAGTACCCTTTATAATGTTTGAGAAAGATGTGTACACATTTGGCTCAGCCTTTCACATAGACACGCCGAGAGAGTTTGTCACAGGGCTAAGTGGCTTCCGACACGAGCACCCCTTTTCCACACAGAAAACCACCTCTCGCAAGATCGTCGCCGACGCGTTCACTTCCGCGCCCCATTCTCTGCGCCATTTCTCACCCTTGCTCACCGACTCGTATTTCCCCCTTACCAGGCATTCCCCCCTTTAACGGTGTTTTCGAGCAAAACCCACGTAAAAGTACACCTTCTACGTAAACACACCTTCACGTACATTCCAAACTGCACGTTGGAGTCGCCAGGATTGCCGAGTTCACTATTTGCGGGTGACCTGAGACGCTTCGTTGGGTGATTCACTCAATTTCCCTATCGCCGATCGCGATTCCCGTTATAAGCCTTTGGCGATATGAACCTCTCGGTACACTGAAAACCGCGTTTCCAATGTGTACACAGAGCACTTCTTGGGCAAAATTTGCAAGTCTTCCTTGGCACGGAATAGGGGAGTGTGGGGCTTGTTGTAACAGTTTTTGGAAAAAGGCCTGTATCTGACCTAAAAATATGTATACTTTTATTCTTTTAATTCCAATTAAAAGATAATTTAAGATCTTTACCTATGTTTACACCAGACACTTTTTGAAAAAATGGCAGTCGTTACGACTTGCCCCACGTTTGGAGCTAGTTGTAACAGGCTCGGGGAAAGTTGTAACAATGAAAAATGACATGGTACAAGTCGAAATTTTTCTGCTCCTCGTATCATCCTTTTTCCCAAAACTTTGGTTGCTACTGACTCATATACTACTCATGTACTCATATACTCATGTACATTAGGGCGATTTTTTTAGACTTTTTACTTCTTTCACTCCCCACCCGAAATTTTGTTGCATATGTCTGAAAGAAGATTCCTTGAAAGTTACAACCCTTAATATTAATATTAAGTACTTTCCCTTCGCGTGATAAGTTTTTCCATCTAAAATACACGTAAATCAACAACTTTTTTCTTCAAAATTTTACCACTCCGCTGTTTTTTATGCTATCGCATTGATTTTGGTCGCAATTTACGCAGAATTGAACGATCTTTGAAAGTGTCCGGAATAGCGTAAGTGTAACTTACACTGGTGAGATGTTACGAGGTCACTAAAGTTGATTTTTACCCAGAATTCACGTTTTTTCGCTGTTATCTCCGAAATGATTAATTTTACCGAAAAAATGTAAAGGAACATTTTTCTGGAAATTTAATTTTCCACAAAAAAGGTCCTTTAGACATAATTGCTAAAATCAATATTTCTTGAGATTTTGAATCTTGACTTATTTGTGATATGAAATTTTTTATGGATTATCGAGGCAAAAGTTTCAAATTGTTGATATTCCATATCACATCACCAATGGTGTTATGATATGTGATATGGTGATGTGATATGGAATATCAACAATTTAAAACTTTTGGTTCGATAAACTATACAACTTTTATACCATAAATAAGTTAAGGTTCAATATCGCAAGAAATATTAATTTTAGTAGTTAGGTCTAAAGGGCCTTTTTTGTAGGAAATTAAATTTCCAACAAAATTTCACATTACGATTTTTCGGTTAAGTTAATCATTTCGAAGATAACAGCAAAAAATAGAGAATTTTCAGTAAAAATCAATTTTAGGGACCCGTACTATCTCACCAGTGTAAGTTACACTTACTCTGTTTAAGACACTATTAAAGATCGTTCTATTCTACGTAAATTGCGACCAAAATCAATGTGATAGCATAAAAAACCGCGGAGTGGTAAAATTTTGACGAAATTTTTTTTTCATTTACGATTATTTTTAATGGAAAAAATTATCACGCGAAGGGAAAGTACTTAATATTAATATTAAGGGCTGTAACTTTCAGGGAATTTTCTTTCAGACATATATAACCAAATTTCGGGTGGGAAGTGGAAGAAATAAAAAAAAAAAAATCACCCTACTATACATATTTCAATCCTGTCTTGGATTTTTTCTTGTCGTCTCTCATTCTAAAAAAAAATACAATACAATAACTCAGCATATTTTTCTGGCAAATATTACGGTAAAGAAGAATAAAAAAAATGCACAAAAAGCCGCGAATAATTTGTAATACTATGTAATCAATATACTAATATTTGTAATAATATAATAAACACAAATATGTGTACACTTATTAGAGAGCAGAAAAAGATCCACTTACACGGGGGAGGTTGTAACATGTTACAACATGCCCCTGCTTTGTGTTACAACTCGCCCCATGGGCTCATTATGTCTACTCAATTAAATATCTCAAAAACTACAAACTTTAGAACAATTTATTAAAAAAGCAAATAAAAGCCAGTTAAATTTACATTGTAACAATAAAAACACAATGAACAATTGATTTAATTTTAATAGTCCAAATCAAAATTTTCGTAAGTATTTTTTTTACCCGAGTTACAAGAAGGACATACAGCAAAAAATTTAAATCAAAATGTTTTAAATTCCCAGTCAAAATTGAGTGTTACTTACCTCTGTTACAACAAGCCCCACGCTTCCCTACTCCATCCTATATTCATCGATTGTTACCCGACGGTCATGCGAAATTCTATACATTTTTTTGTCTCATGTTCCTCCTCAGGGCGAAACTTTGCCACCCTCCTTCCTTTCTCCTTGTTCATTGTTCAATTTTTCCCCTCCTTCTGCTTCTTCTTCTTCTTGCACTCTTTCTATCGAAATTTTTTTTACGGCTCTCCATCCAGAGAGGAAACTACTCGAGGTACTCTCTCCTATGTACCACCTTACTTTGGCGTATTGTTTTCGTCACTGTCTGGTGGCGAAGGAAATATATACAAATATATATGTACGTGCCCCACAGCCGGTATTTCAGTCAGCTGAGAACTTTAGACCCTCTGGGCTTTGCCGAAGCACGAACCAAGTTGGTTTGTGTTGGTGCGCCTGCAGACTCTAGGTATCATATTTTACGAGCTATTGTCATGTTAAGCAGTCGCAATGAACCCAACGCGTATATTCGTGCGTACGTACGCGCTGTAAGCTGTTTTACGAATGTAAGTGTGGGGAATAACCATTTACAATGTACTTTTGGAGTCTGTTCGGTATGCCATTTTCTACTTTCACGCAGACCTCTCTCTCTCTCTCTCTCTCTCTCTCTCTCTCTCTCTCTCTCTCTCTCTCTCTCTCTCTCTCTGTCTCTCTCTCTCTCTTTCTCTCTCTCTCTCTCTCTCTCTCTCTCTCTCTCTCTCTCTCTCTCTCTCTCTCTCTCTCTCTCTCTCTCTCTCTCTCTCACTATCATTCTTTTTCGCCTGCACCACCTTTTTGGGCTACCCCCTCTCTCTGCATTCCATTGTCACGTAATGCACTGTAATAACAGGATCATACCATCATTGTGCGGTTACACGTATACCGAGGGATTAGATCGAGAATACAATGGCGCGTCTTTGCACTGCTGTGGAGAGTTGAATTATAAAAGGGCATTTTATCTCTGCAGTTCATGATATTTTTGAATGTCAGGAGAAGTGGGTCGAAAAATTGCATTCTCCAAAAATACTAATGGATAGTATCACCTTTTAGCTGTATTGCCTGAAAATTTTATCGAAGTATCCCTAAAATTGAACTTCGACGACTTAAGTATAGCACCGCCATACTTCAAACTTCAAAAGCGTTTTTCTTGCTACACCGTTTTTAAAGATGGCGTCTTTGATATTTCGAAAAGCACTTGATGTGGATTCAAAAAAAACAATCTTAACCCCCTTAGGAACGGGATTTAGAAAATTTGGTTTCGAATTTTTGCCATTCCTATTGAAAGTCATTCAACAATTACACTGAGAGAAAAAATTATTGAATTTGAGAACATGAATTTATTTATTAAATGAAAGTATTAATTCGATTATTTATTTGTTGAACCAAGAAAATCACTCTTTATTTTAAAAAATATTTTCACGGATCTATTACTACATTATATTAAACTTTCATTAAATAGTAACAATTAAATGCATGATGGATTTGATTAAATTTGTATTCATTGGATTAATTACATTGATCGCATCATAAACATGAGATTGTTTGGATCTAAAAAACGAATTCAATACGAAATTATTTTTTTCGAAAAAATTATTTTCTTGCAATAAAGTCATTATTATTTTATTTCAAAAAATATTTTTATTTAAATAGATTTGATTGAATTTGTATTCATTAGATTGATTACATTTATCGCATCATAAACATTAGATTATTTGATTCTAAAAAACGACTTCAATACGAAATTATTTTTTTTTTTGAAGAAAATTATTTATGGCATCATAAACATGAGATTTTTTGGATCTAAAGAATGACTTCAATACAAAATTATTTTTTTCGAACAAAATTATTTCTTTGCAATAAATTCATCATTATTTTACTTCTAAAAATATTTCTGTAGTATTTTCAATATTTATTAGATATAAAATTGATTGTGATTATTTTAAAAGAAGCTGTAGTAAAATAGATGACACATTATTTTATTCCAATAAAATATTTGTTTGGAATGATTAAATTTTTATTTCCTTCAAGCAAAGAACTATCATTTCTATAGTATACTTTAATAGTATACATAAATTGTTAAAAATTAAAGAACTGGTTTTTTAAATGTTTTCTTATATTCGAATTTTCATAACTCCCAACTTTTTTCAAGTGCATAGTAGCAGTCGATAGCGTAATAGGTAGCGTGTTAGGTAGTTAGGTAGGATAGGTATGATGGTAGGTAGGGTCGAGGGTTCGAATCTTGGTTGGACAGATAAATTAGATCGGAGAATTGGCGCAGATTTGTCTTTTTTTCTATTTATCTCTTTTTGGGGTCACCAAACTATGCATATTTAATTATTTTGCAAGGGCTATATATTTTTTATAAAATGTTTAGCAACAATTAATAAACACGCATTTGATTGAATCGATCATTTTTCCTGTTGATTGGACTAATTAATTTGTTGATTCAACCATTTTTTTCCTCATTGCTTCCTGTATTAAAAGACATGCATGTTTTCAATGATAAAATGTGTTCTTGATTAAAACAACATATTACATATAATCGATAACATATTGTTATCGATTCAAGTTAATTCGTTCATTGAAACAGAAATCTATGGAATTGACTGGAAAAAATGAACCAAGTAAATATATAAAGGAACCAATCTAATAGTTTCGGCAAATAATGAAAAAAACGATTTTTTGCCTTCAAAACTTTATTTCATTGGTTCTAGTAATTTTTTATCTCAGTGTAAAAAATGTCTTTGTTCCTTTTAAAAAATATTCACAAATTGTTTCGAAGCACCACAACGCGCTTTGAGGACACTTTTCAATGAAAAGTCTAGAGATGTCTTCAAATCAAAAACTCTTCAGCGTTGCAATCGTGATCGTTTCATCGAATAACTTCCAGCGGATCTTCATTCGAAAGGATCCGAAGGAGCAAGAAATCCCCATGGACGGAGACATCAACGAATCACGATGAGGTACTCCAAGAAAACGAGGACTTTGTACATATTCCTCAGCCCCACAAAAAAAAAGACATATGTACGAGGATATGTCCCGTGAGAGTTGACTTTTACTCATATTTCTGATTTTCAAAGCCTCGGAACGAGAGAGCCACGAATTTCATCAGGGTGAAGATTGCGCTCGTGGTACATAAAGCGCGAACATATTTCGCGCGCCCTCCCTTCGCGTCCAATAATAATCGCGTCCCTCTTGGCGTTGCCTGGGCGCGCGCGCCAGTTCTGTCAGAAACTCGAGTTTCGGTTAAATCGTCGGATAACGAGTTCATTGTGGTAACACGGCGTAAATCTCGTGGAAAAATGCAATATCGCGGCTCGTTCACGCCTCATCCCTCTCATTCATGCGTTTCACGTCCCTCGGCCCAGTTTATTCATCCTCCGCTTCTTTTCTCATCGTTTCAGCTCCATATACCCGTTTTATATGCCACATATACCCTTGTATATATGGGGCGTTCCCTCCCACATCGGACAGTTTGAAAAACTTTTTTTTTCGATTTCCTCAATTTTTTTCATATTTTTTAGTACCCATTAAAAGACCCTTACCGTTCAATTTTGAAATTTTTTCGATTACCCGTTCACAAGATATATTGATTTTTTTTTTAACCGCTCTTTTTTCGGTTTTTTGGTCATAACTTCTTTAGTAATGGTCCAAATTAAGTGGTTTTTTTTTCCACAAAATTTTTGTTTTTTATGGCCTTTTCATGAAAAAATAATAAAAAAATATTCGACGTTTTTTTGAATGATTTTTTTGAATTTTAAACTTCGAACCGTGTTTTCAAAATTCTATTTTTTATGAAAACCAATGTGTGTCACTGTATAGTATTTGTTTAATCATTTTGAATTAATTTTAATATTTTCATGTTGTTAACAGATTTTTAAAATTAATAATTAATAATTAATCGATGAGCAAATCACAACAGTTCAAGAATTGTAATATTGTAAGTATTGAAATTTTCATCTGAGAAGCACTATTTAGATGCAAAAGAAAGATTTTATTTGCTATGCAATATACTGCTAACGATAAGTCAATCACAAAAATTTCATTCAATTATTCCAATGAGCAACGGAAACGTATTGGCAAAGGAATATTTTAATTCAAGAAATAATCGTATATGTAAGATTTTCAAAAGAATACGTGAATAAATAAAAACTGTTGTTATTATTGTTCATAAACAGACTTAATGATTTATTAATTTTAAGAACCTGTTAACAATAAAAAAATGTCAAAATAAATTCTAAATAATGAAAAAAATTGATATTCATAATGATTTATATACCTTTTTTTTAAATCAATTTTCAAAAATCGAAAAAAAAATAGTAATCATGGAAGGGCCACGACCGGACTGGTCTCAAAAGTTGTTGAATAGATAGAAGTTTAAAATAAAGAATTTAAACAAAATTGAAATATGCACTCACTTCTGAAAACACGCTTCAGAGTTTAAAACTCAAAAAACTTATTCAAAAACACGTCAAATATTTTTTTTTGTATTTTTTTCTGAAAAGGCCATAAAAACAAAAATGTTGAGAAAAAAAACACTTCATTTGGACCATTATTAAAAAAGTTATAACCAGAAAACCGAAAAAAGGGCGGTTTTTAAAAAATTAAATGTCTTGCGAACGGGTAATCAAAATAATCTCAAAATTTAACAGGAAGGGTCTTTTGGTGGGTACTTGAAAATATCAAAAAATTGAGGAAATAAAAAAAAACGTTTTTCAAACTGTCCTATTTGGGATGGAACGCCCCGTATATACATAATCTCGTCCTCCCTCCTTTCGTGCGTGCATACCGTATTCATTTCACGAGTTTTATCCCTCCGCCGCAATGTTACACGCTCAGCCTTTACCTCTGATTCAACCTCTTTTTACTCACCCCCATTATATCGCTCTTTCGCCCCAACCGGGGATGATATATGTCGTGGATAAACCGCGGGTGGCGATGGCGCCTACGTAATTCCGTTACAGCCCAGAAGACAGAAGAGAAACGCGCAGCATCACCGAGGAAGAATAGAGAAAAAGATTGTGGGTGGCGAGGAACGACCTCAGAAGAGAGAAAAGCAGGTCTTCTCGTTCTCTTATTTTATCGTAGGATTCACCTGAAGACGGTGAAAATGGGCTTTTCCAACGAAGGCTCGGGTTTTTCGCTGATGAGTCCCAAAATGGACTTTTAGGTCCATTTTGGAATGGAAAAAGTTTTGGAGTTGGCTCTGGGAAAAATCGGGAAATATTGCAGAGAGGGTACATCAACGAAACGGTAGATAGAATTCAAATAAAGGACGAATGAAAGATTGGAGAGGAAAACGGTGGAGAGAAAGCCCATTGTGCCTCTCCATGTGAGGTCTCCCCGTGTTCGCGGACCTCCCGCTGTCTCTTCACTATGAATCCAACCAGAATGCCCCGGGAATTCATTTCTCAGATTATAAACTAGGTAAATATCTCTACAAACTTGCCGGTGGCGCTCTTTTGTAGATATGATTCACAATCGCAGTTGTGGTCCGTCCGAGCAAAATTAACGCTCGTGTCTGCGTGTTCAGTCAGCGCAATGAACACACTCCAAAGAGTCCAAAAAGCTGGTTTCTCCGCTCCATTCCCTTCACTCAATTCCGTCACGGATGTACGATCCTTCATGATCGTACATCAAGAAAAATGGATTTTCACTTGATTGAATAAAAGGTCCTTTGAATGGACATCAATTTTCCTAAATTACCGAATACGGAAATCCAAAGCTAGAATTTATTATTATTTATTTATTTATTTATTTATTTTATTATTTATTTATTATTTATTATTTATTATTTATTATTTATTTATTATTTATTATTATTTATTATTTATTTATTATTTATTATTATTTATTATTTATTTTATTTAAACATGATTAAACGAATAAATACTGGACTTTTTCAATTTTGCTTCCTCATAAAGGAAGCTTTGTTTTCGTGAAATTTTTTTTTTTCGATTTTTATGCCAATATGTTCAAAATGTCCTAAAACATCGAGAAATCATATTGAGCAAAAATGTCCGGATGGATGTGTGTGTGTGTGTGCGTGTGTGTGTGTATGTGTGTATGTCCTGAGTTTCAAATAACTCGAAAACACTTCGAGTTATCAAGCTAAAATTGCTCTTCATTATGAAAACATTTTGTTTTAATTATAACGGGTGTTCAGATTTTATCGACTTTTTTCGTTTTTGCAAGAATAGCGTAAACGCTCTAACCTCTGCAATTTTCAAGATATTGCACTCAAACTTTGTACAGAATAAGTATAGCTATTAAGGTTGTTTGATATTGAATTTGGCGAAAATCCATCGACGGATTAAAATTTTATGAAATTTTAATTTTTTTGAAAAATAGCCTAAACACTCTAACTTGTGCAATTTTTAAGATATTGTACTGAAACTTTGCCCAGAGCTAATATAGCTATCGAGGTTGTTCGCTATTAAATTTGACAAAAATCCATCGAGGGATTAAGATTTTATGAAATTTTTAATTTTTTCGAAAAATAGCGTAAACGCTCTGACTTGTGGAATTTTTAAGATATTGTACTGAAACTTTGCCCAGAGCTAATATAGCTATCGAGGTTGTTCGCTATTAAATTTAACAAAAATCCATCGAGGGATTGAAATTTTATAAAATTTTTAATTTTTTGAAAAATAGCGTAAACGCTCTGACTTGTGCAATTTTTAAGATATTGCACTGAAACTTTACACAGAGCTAATATAGCTATCGAGGTTGTTCGCTATTAAATTTGACAAAAATCCATCGAGGGATTAAAATTTTATGAAATTTTGAATTTTTTGAAAAATAGCCTAAACACACTAACTTGTGCAATTTTTAAGATATTGTGCTGAAACTTTGCCCAGAGCTAATATAGCTATCGAGGTTGTTCGCTATTAAATTTGACAAAAATCCATCGAGGGATTAAAATTTTATGAAATTTTTAATTTTTTCGAAAAATAGCGTAAACGCTCTGACTTGTGCAATTTTTAAGATATTGCACTGAAACTTTACACAGAGCTAATGTAGCTATCGAGGATGTTCGTTATTAAATGTGGCGAAAATCGATCGAATGATTGAATTTTTATCAAATTTTTAATTTTTATAAAAGAAGCGTAAACGCGAAATGAGATCTTTTGAAGAGCCAGTATAGCTATTAATGTTATTTGCTATCAAATTTAGGGAAAATCGATCGAATTTGCACATTGTGAACTATGGATAAAGATGAGGAAGCAATGTGCAAATTCCAATTTGCAGGGTTTTTAATTACGTCCCAATAAATCCTCAATATTCCATTTACTTTGAAAACAATAAATTTGACTTTTCTCAGTCTGGGTCGCAGATCAACCAAAGTCGTTCTAATAAAACCAACAATTTTGTCTTTCTGGATCAAATGGACGAGCACGGAGCTGCCTTTGCATAGATTTACATTGGCGATTCGTGCAGGATCGGCGATAAATTTCCATGGATAATAGAATTTATCCGTGATGCAGAGGATTTACCGGATATGGTATGACGGAGACATAATTTTGAGCGGGGTATAACATCCCGTGAATAAGAATACGACCACTCTTTCGCGACTGCCAGTGAGATCATCTCACTTCACTGAGACTCGTATTTCGCTTTATATATTCATCCGACCGTGAATAACGAATATATACATTAGGGTGTTTCAAAACTGCACTTTATTCTCCGATTTCTTTCCTCATCGTGATTCTGGGATTTCGGGAGGTTATAAAATTATGTATTTTCTGACATAAATTGCTAGAACTTGTTTTTTCAACTTATTTATTCAATTTATTATTGAACTTATTATTTAACTTCAATATTTATCTTGCTTAACTATTTTTTCTTCAAACTATCATTCGGTTTTGTTGTTTTTATTACAATTCTGGGATGTTGGAAAAAAATAAAGAATTTTTTTCTTATTTGAATTGCTCGAAATTTAGTTTTTAACTTCAGTCTCAGTGATGTTGAAATTAGCCAAATTCAAGATTGCACATGAAGAATTGTTCTCCAATATTTATCCTGCTTAATTATTTTTTCTTCGAAGTATCATCTGATTTTGTTGTTTATCTTAATTTTGGGATCTTGGGAAAATACTGATATTTAAAATAAAAAAATTACTGAAATTTTGTTTGAAATAAATAAATGACATTTTTTTTTTAAATAAATTACTGTAATTTTGTTAGAGAATAAATTACTGAAATTTTTGTTTTACTTCAGTCTCAGCGATTTTGAATTTTTCCAAATTCAAGATTGAATATGCGGAATTGTTCTTCAACATTTATCTTGTGTTTTTTTTTTTTTTTTAAGAATTTGATTTCGTTGTTTATCGTGATTTTGGGATCTTGGAAAAATACAGAATTATCTTCTGCAATAAATTACCGATTTTTTTTACATCAGCCTTAGCGACGTTAAAGTTTCCCAAACTTAGAATTGCATATGTAAAATTGTCCTACAAGGTTTATATTGATTAATTATTATTTTTTAAATGTCGTCTGATTTCATTGATAATTCTGATTTTGGGATATTGAGAATATACAAAAAAAAAATTCGAAACCAATTACTGAATTTTTTTTTAATAAACTCTGTGATTTTGAAGTTTCCCAAATTCGATATTGGACATGTGGAATTGTTCTTCAACATTTATCTTGCTAATTTTTTTTTTTTTTTATCATTTGATTTCATTGTTAATTGTGGTTCTGGGATATATTTTCTGAAGAGAAAATACAGAATTTATTGTGAAATGAATTACTGAAATTATTATTTATATTATTATTATTATTATTATTATTATTATTATTATTATTATCATTTATTTTTATTTAGCCTCAATGACGTTGAATTTTCTCAAATTGAAGATCGTATTTGGAGAATTGTTCTATAACGTTGATCTTGCTTGATTATTTTTTTAAAAAGTATCATCCAATTTTATTGTTTATCGTAATCCTGGAATCCATGAAAAATACAGAATTAAAAAAAAAAATAAGTTATTCGCATTTTTTTCTACTTGAGCCTCAATATCTTCAAAGTTTTCCAAGTTCCAAGTTCTCAGTTTCTCAACATTTTTCTTGCTTAATTTTTTTTTCAAAGTATATTATCCATTGGCTTTTCGACATTGTTGTTTTTCAATATTCTCCAAGTTTCGCGGAAAGTTTTCCACCGTTTCGACCTAAAAAAGGTCTTAAACTTGATTTCATCAAATTTGATGCAACGTTGAATTGCTGCAAATAATTTAAATTTCGTCAAAACTGTTTGTAAAGTTTCAACACAACTGAGGCAATAGCCAAATAGAACGATTCCTCTTCGAGCCCAAGAATTCTCTTATTTCAACTAGATACAAAAAACTCGACTGAATTAAAAAACGATGTGCAATTTCGAAGCACCTGAATGTACACATGCATATATATATACACCGATATAGGTTGCGTGACAGGTATAAGAGGATTTGTGGCGAGAACCGCGAAGGATTCGCCACACGTTTTTCACACTGTTTGCCCGGGAATGGAGCGAATTTCGATACATAAATTGATCCTGCCCTCGACAGAGCATGTTTACTCCAGCCTTCCAATACATATATATTCTCGAATGTGTCTTCCAATACTTGGGTGATTTTTTCTCGCTTTTTTTTTGTCGCAGCATTTTTCGCGAATTTGTAAAATCTGCGTTAAGCCACACAAAATGGTATAACGGGTCCAAAATTCGTCTCTTGAAATATTGAGGATCATTGTTTGTCCTCGATGGACAATCATAGCCCTCATTCTCTTTCTTGGATCCTCTTTTCATATCGATATATACAAACGCATATGTACTCTGAATTTCCCTCCGTTCTCTTTGTCTAGCTCAGGTTCCACTTTAATCAGGACGTTTTTTTTTCCCGACCGAATTTTATTCATCCGCTTTGCGCTCTCGGGCTTGGACGCGTTTGCAAATATGTGAAAACGAGAACACTCGTTCGTCCCTGTCAGTGTGTGAGAGAAAATGGAGAGAGAAGAGAAGAGAGAGAGAGAAGAGAGAGAGAGAGAGAGAGAGAGAGAGAGAGAGAGAGAGAGAGAGAGAGAGAGGGAGAGAGAGAGAGAGAGAGAGAGAGAGAGAGAGAGAGAGAGAGAGAGAGAGAGAGAGAGAGGGAGAGAGAGAGAAGAGAGAGGTAAAGCGTGTGGATGAAAATTTCACTCCAATCGGGCTCTTCATTTTCCTATTCGAGTCACGAGTTTTCCAGCCAGAGCTGCTCTATCGCCTCTGCAACGAGAACTACCACTTTTTTGATCACAGTTTTCTTTTTCCTCTCACAATTTTTTTTTGTTCATCTCACTTCCTGTCCCAAGTTCGCGCTTCCCGAGTTTTGCTCCTCTCTCTCTCTCTCTCTCTCTCTCTCTCTTTGACTCAATTTTTTTCCCATCTCTCGCACGTGAAAACGTAATAAGCCAGAATCGTATTCTCTCTCGACTGGATTTGAAAATATAACAGAGAGAAATGCGAAAATCTCCACTGTTGCAGTCCGCAGATTTTCACGGGGGTCGATGCATCCGCGACGAGAAGAAAAACTCGATGAAGTTTCGAAGTCTCGTAATTTTTGTCACACAGTTATTCCGCATTTTTATCGGTTGGCTTCGCATTTTTCTCGATAAATATTGAAGGCGGTCTGCAGGACCAAAAAAGGACATATTTCGTGATTTTTTTTCAGCAAAACTATAATATAAATCGAATTTACAAGAAAAGTGTTTTATTCTACATCTAATTGGCAATACAAAATTATTTTTTCATGACGATATATGTCAAAATGGCGACTGTGCAGCGTTTTTTCGATGACACCTTTATTTCTGGAAAGTCAACGGCCGAACCAAAAGCTCGCATAAATTTTGAGTCATGATGAGACACCAAAATTTTTTCGATTATATATAAGAATAGCTATAGAAGAACGTAGGATTTTTTTGATATGTTGTTTTTTGTAAAAATAGCGCATCTCTAATTCAAAAAGTATAATATGCAATGAGAAATTTGTTAGAAAATTGTTTATAAACAAGGAACTATGCAATATAATGGAAAAATCCTACGTAGTGCTTTGGAGAACGTTATTTTGAATGTACAGTTGAAATTTCAAATGAATTGGTTGAAATTTGTTTGAGTTATGAGTTTTGGGTGAGTTGAAAAATATAGTTCTGAGATAAAAACTTGAGAACTTGAGATTCTGAGAACTTAAAATCGAACTTAAGTTCCAATTAAAGATAAATCTTATGTTTGAACTTAAGTGTCATTATAAGTTCATACTCAAGTTCAAACTTAAGTCATTATGAGTCATACTTAAGTTCAATCTTAAGTCATTATAAGTCATACTTAAGTTCAAACTTCAGTGTGAACTTAAGTATCGATCTTAAACTTAAGTTCGATCGAATGTCACTATATTGACAACCAATGTTAAAGAACACGATCGAGAGACGCGATAAAAGAAGTTCGATCGAAATTAAGTTCAAGCTCAAGATGAATCTTAACATCAAACTTCAAGCCAAATTCAAGTTTGAATCTGAGATTGATCTGAAGTTCGCACTAAAGTTTGACCTCAATTTTGAACTTGCAATGATACTTAAGTTGAAACTGACAGTTAACTAACTGACCGACTGATGATAGTTAACTTCAAACTGAAGATTCATCTTGAATTGGAACTTAAGTTCGATCTTAGTTCCAACTTGGGTTCAATGGAAAGTTTGATCTTAAGATAAATTTTAAGAACTTGAAATTCGGGCCTAAGCTACTTTTTAACAAAAAAAAAAACGATTTTTTGAAAATCCTATTGGCCTAAACCCTTAAAGGGAAGCATGCACAGAATAAATCTCGTTAAATCTGTCATTTGTAATTATTTGTATCGTTCTTCTGAGTATTGTAATAATAAATTGCATAACTTAATTAATCATCGCCATTCAAATGTGAAAAATGGTGGTGAAACATCAACGAAGAACCTCGCGGCATTTTCCTCGAGTAAACCCGGATAAAAAAAAAAATTTCCGATGTCAACCCACAAAGATTCTCTTCTCAGATTCTTGGCTTCTTTTTCTAGCTGATGTTGTTACCGGTACAAATGAGTAATGAAAGCGAACAGTGCAATAAAGTTCTAGCCAAAGCGACCAATGACAGAACCCGGGGAGAAAGAGGGAAAGAGTGAAAGAGGAAGAAAGTTTCTGAATGGATTGAATATATGTTGTTTGTATATAGGGCATTCTATACCAATTCGACCTGGGTCTGACCCTCGACTCCTCAAATCTGGTTCCCGATTTTTCTTATCATTACTCTCACTCTATCAAGCAATTACAATTTTTTTCAGATTTTTCAAAATAAATTTAAGCGCGTCATGAATTTTTGAATTTTTTTTTAACACTTCGATGGCCGTATTCGAAAAATCTGAAAAAATTCCCAAAAATACAGTGTCAGATATAAAAAATATTGGTGTAAAATTCATAATGTCTGGGCTTTTGCTTCAACCCGTTTTTTTAGCTTTTTGAGCAAAAAAAATGAAAAAAAAAGAAGCAGAGGTCAATTTACTGTAGACTGTTGCTCGAAATTGTTGTATTATTTATTATGTATTACGTATTATGCATACAAAATTTCGAGCAACAGTCTACAGTAAATTGACCTCTGCTTCTTATTTTTTTCATTTGTTTTTTTGCTCAAAAAGCTAAAAAACGGGTTGAAGCGAAAGCTCAGACATTATGAATTTTACACCAACATTTTTTATATCAGACACTGTATTTTTGGGAATTTTTTCAGATTTTTCGATTACGGCCATCGAGGTGTTCAGAAAAAAAAATTCAAAAATTCATGACGCGCTCAAATTTATTTTGAAAAATCTGAAAAAAATTTTAATTGCTTGATAGAGTGAGAGTAATGATAGGAAAAATCGGAAACCAGATTTGAGGGGTCGAGGGTCAGACCCAGGTCGAATTGGTATGGAATGCCCCATATACTCTTTGTGCCGGGGGCGAACTTTTGATTGCACTCGGCCATTAGTCGTATCCAGAGTCTCCCTGTATTACTACTTAGTAGTTTATGTTTTACCGGTAATTCACCGACGCTCAGTTGACCCGTAAAATAAATATAAAATAAAACGACGACGATTTCGTGACTCCTATATAAGTTTAACAGACGCATCGGAAAGCTCCCCCGATGATGAAGTTGATCGGCTTTTCTCTAGGATTCCTCTTCGGAGTCTTTGAAAAGATAAGACCCGTCAACGTGGCAAAGACGTCTCTTTCCCGGGTCGGACTAATGGCGTCTGGAAAATATCATAAAACGACATTTATCCAATAAAAAAAAAACGACATTTATATCGCGATGGATTATTGAGCTTCGGTGCGTGCATTAAGGAGCATTTAAATGACGGCCAATAACGAGGCCAAGGCGCATTAAAAAAAAGTCTCATTTCATTCCGGACTTATTAATTCAAACGGATGATATAAATTATTTCCTCTCAGAGTATTATTTGTTAAAAAACTTTTTTACAATCTTCAATTTTTATAATTTTTCCCTACATTTTCCTACGTTTTACACATCAAGAATTGTGGTTTTAAACTTCGACTACGGATGGATCTTTTTCGACGGATAGAACAAATTAGTTCCCTCGGAGTATCATTTTTCAAAATACTTTTTTACAAATTTTCATAATCTTTAATAATTTCACGATCTTTACTTTTCTCATCATTTTCCTACACTTTGGACATCAAAGATATTCCTGTGGTTTTGAATCTTCGACTCTGGCTTTAAACTGAAATTAAATGGAAAATTGAACAGGTTTATTGCAGTGATCGGCAAAAAATTTTTTTTAGGTTTTTAATTAATCGTTATTTACAAAATTAATATTAAACCATTATTTTTTTAGGTATTTCGATAATCAGTAATTCAAAGACCAATACTACGAATTATTTGGATATTGAATATGTGTAATCTTTGAATTATTCATTATTAGAAAAATTATTAATCGTATTCTTTAAAATACGTATCATTGAATTATTTAGTAATTGAATTATTTTAATTACTAATTATTAGAATAATTTATAATTGAATTATGTCAATTATTGATTATTTGAATAATTAGTAATGTATATATCTAAATTACTTATTATTCAAGTAATTAGTTCTTGAACTATTTCAATTACCAATTATTTGAATAATCAATAATTTAGATATATAAATTACTAAATAATTGTAAATTCCTTCACAATTTAAGTACAACTTGACTACAAATAATTGTAGATGTTATTGGAGTGAACTTGTACAAAAGTTGAAGTATATTTTGTGTACAAGTTTGCCTACAACTTGCTTTCAATTACCGGCCTCAGATTTCGATCAACTTGTATCCAAATGTTGCTCACCGAAAACTTACCGTAAACTTGGCGTCAAGTTGATTGCTACAGATGACCAAGTTTTTATAGTACAACACTATCAGGGTTCCTGCTCAACTTCACTAAACAAATTTACAAGCATAAATATGCATTATCAAATGATCAATAATTGCAAAGAATAACTAACTAATTTTTTTAAAAATTAGTAATTAGAAGAATTAATTATTTAACTATTCGAATAATTAATAATTGGAAAGAATAATTAACTAATTTCATAAAAAATTTGTAAGCAGAGTACTTAAGTATTTAATTACTTGAATAATTAATAATTAGAAGGAACAATTACCTAATTTTCAGGAAAAAAAACAGTAATTCATCCCGAGTCGAAATTTTTGACCTCCCTTCAACACCCGAGGCTTCGTCACAAGATTAGGGGAGTATCGGGCATCGAAGCGAGGGTACAGCGTATAGAAGGGGGATATGTCAGGGCCTCGGTAAAGCCTCAAAAAGTCTCGAAAGTAGACTTTTTCCCCAAAGGAGGCCCATGAGGGTACGAATAGAACCTCCGAAACCTCGCTTGGGCCTATTTTAGCCCTGCCGCAAGGCCTCCGGAACCTCGCTTGAGCCTCTTCCAGCTCTTCCTCAAAACCTCCTAGGCCTCCTTTAGGCCTATTCCAGCTCTCACCCAAAACCTCCTGGGCCTCCTTTAGGCCTATTGCAGCTCTCTCGCAAATCCTCCTGGCCCTCCTTTCGGCCTGCTGCGAATGTACCGTAGACCCTCCAGGGCCTCAGACCCTCTGACCAATGGTACACGGAGTAGGGATAAGTAACGGGAATATATACATGAATGTTTCACATATGTAGGGATAGTATCATTTATTTATGTTATATCCACGTTCAACATTATTACAAATTAAACTTACTGAAAATGGACAGAAAGAAAACCAATTTTTTTTTTTTTCGTATCAACTATAATTAATGCGATAAGGCTTACTAGGAATTGCAATTTATAATATCTCTTAAATATATATTTGAACGTAACAACATATTAATTTTTTTTTAAATATATTTTTTCTTTTCCACCTCGTCAGGTGTACTACTTGCCTCCTCTTCTCGCACTAGTGTCGAACGGTTGTTGAACGGGGAAGTATGCATCAGAAGATTGCACGTCTTCCCATACCCGACGATCCTTTGAAGTTTCCTCTGCAAGTACCATCCACGCAGCAATACAAGCCACTTTTTCGGCTTTTTGCACACCTTCCATCTTTTTTTTCATTGATGATTGCAGTGGTGAAAATTTTCGCTTGCGGACCCGCTATCTCGCCCGTAGACGCATTGGCGGGAGATATTTTTCACAGCTCGTCACGATTATCTGAAATATATAATCCACCAGGTGTTCACAAGGGTTCAGTTTGCTAGGTTTACTTAAGTTGACTACCGGCGTTTCGACTTTTTTCTTACCAATTATTCAACAATGACGTAGTAGCAGGAACGCTTGTTCGTCTACGAGTCCACCCACGTGATTCTCGTTCGATCACAGACAACGCAATGATTTTTCGGAATTTGAATAAGTTCCAAAGCGTCATACAAGTTTTCGAGTCTCGACCACCTTTTTTCTTTGGATCTTTTTCTGGGTTTTGATAAACCACAAGGGCGCACAAGTCTCTTCACTTTCGTGCTCATCGTCGAATTGTTTTTTCTAATTATCAACGATTGATTATCCTCAACTATAAAATATCCAATCGAACATGAAAAAATATGAAAAACTATACGTGCGCTCGAGACAAGAGACTACACGAGACTGGTGCCGGGATGGCGGGAAGTCGTAACGTGCTCAAGCAAGCAGAGACGCGCACTCACACAGAAAGAAAAGGGCGAAGGCACATACACACAGACACAGAATTCGCACGCTAGTGAACGACGCACAACATCACTTTGTCGCCTTTGCGGCAATGCCACAAAAACACTACGAGCATCAACACACAATGGGTTACCGATGAGGCCTCTGAGGCTGAACCGAGGGTTTTGGACCAAAAAACGATGGAGACAACGACTTGGAATCGAAAGGAGGTTACGGAGGCCTGTATCACTGATACGTTAGATCGAAAAGAGGCCTAGGAGGCCTGCCCGAGGTTGAGTGGAATCGAACGGAGGCCTCTCGGAGGCACCGGATTCGACAAATGGGGTTCCGTAGGTCCAACGGAGGCCGGCGGCTTGTACATTACAAAGGAAATGAGACCTACGGGCATTCAAGGGAGGCTAAAAATTTCGACTCGGGATAAGATCAAAGTTTTAATTACTTGGTTATTGAGTAATTATTTGATCTAAATGACAAGTTATAGGTTTATTGGATAATAATCAACCATGAATTAGCGAATTTTCGAATATTAGAAATACCTTACTGCCTAATTACCGAGTGCCTTAATAATGAGTAAGATTTATTGGAACAATTATAAAATTTTCTAACACAGAGTAATTAGCGGTAATTAAATTGACAAAAATATCGATTTTACCGATCACTGGTTTATTTTGCTTAAAAAAATTGTATTAACGACTTAGGAAACGTACCAGTTTACTTAAGGGGGGAAACCCATATAAATGGTCGAAGATGACGAGGAATTTCGGGATTTTTTTCCAACGCAACTACCGGACCAATCGTTTTCAACTTTGGAGGCTATTTTATTGTACATTCGAAGACTTGAGAAACATTTTTTTAAATCGAAAATAAGTATTCATCAACAGCCTGCAACCAATCGTTGCCGAACGAATTTTTTCCGCGATGTCGAATTGCGGCAGCTGTAGTTTTTTTGTTTTCGTCCGAAATAAAAAAATCAGAAACTTTTACATTCTATATGAAAGTACGCTGTCGATAAACCAAG
>CAMPGC010000129.1:0-27364 GCA_946863875.1 Alloplasta piceator
CGTGATCAGGGCCTTTAAGGGCATGATTCTAAAAATCTTAGGGGCCTGATCAGGATCTGCTAGGGCCGGATCATATCGTCATAGGGGCCTGATCATGATCGCCGGATCCGAAAATGGCCAGCCAGGTGTTACATGGCTAAACAGGGCCTGTTAGGATGAGCGGATCATTTCCCTACATTAGTTAGGGAGGGCAAGTCAGGGGCAGAAGTTTTTCCCCACCAAAATTTCTACACGGGTGACGGCGGCCTGACGCGACCCGTGTAGAAATGTGATAGGGCAACCATTAGTTGATTCTTGCCCCTGATCCGCCCTGCCTGATCCGATTTTCCTGGCAGGGCCCTGACATGGAACTTAACGACCTGGTCCCTAGTTATTACATTGAAATAATCACTTATTACCAGTGCCCTGCATGATCAGAATATGAACAGTTTCCGACGACGTTATTTTTACACTTTTAAGCAAAAAATATTTTTATTTTATTACCCTGGCAGGGCTCTGATGTGAAAACTATTGGATTGCCCTGAGTATTTATTAAAATAAAATTATTTGTATATCGGCTTTCAGTAGTATAATAATAATAATAATAATAATAATAATAATAATAATAATAATAATAATAATAATAAATAACAATAATAATAAATTAACAATCATTGCCTCGTTTATTATTATTATTATTATTATTATTATTTAATTATTATTTACATTATCACTTTTATTCCGCGAGAATAACAAGCAATTGTGCGCCTGTCACAAGTTCGTTACGTAGGCAGAGGATTATTATTATTATCACGACGAACCGCATCGCGTTAGTTCCGAGACTTGGCGCGAGATGGCGCAGGACAGCAACCGTTGAACTCGCATACGGATAATGTGTTCAGTATGCTTATATAGACGGGTGCGAGCACGGATGTTAGCAGAAGTCGGTGTCGGAAGAATCCATACAAGGAGTTCCTGCCGTCTTATGTAATTGTACTTATTTATTTAATTCTCGTAGAGAATTTCCGTTCACTCGGAATCTAATATTCTCTTCGAGGATTGCCAAAAGAAAAGTGTACCCTAAGAAAGGGTTGCCTCGAAATAAATAATAAGATGCATACATTGAAAGAGGAGTACCTCGTAAAAACGAATTGCGCTTCGGTGTATGATCGCGACCGTGATCAGGGCCTTTAAGGGCATGATTCTAAAAATCTTAGGGGCCTGATCAGGATCTGCTAGGGCCGGATCATATCGTCATAGGGGCCTGATCATGATCGCCGGATCCGAAAATGGCCAGCCAGGTGTTACATGGCTAAACAGGGCCTGTTAGGATGAGCGGATCATTTCCCTACATTAGTTAGGGAGGGCAAGTCAGGGGCAGAAGTTTTTCCCCACCAAAATTTCTACACGGGTGACGGCGGCCTGACGCGACCCGTGTAGAAATGTGATAGGGCAACCATTAGTTGATTCTTGCCCCTGATCCGCCCTGCCTGATCCGATTTTCCTGGCAGGGCCCTGACATGGAACTTAACGACCTGGTCCCTAGTTATTACATTGAAATAATCACTTATTACCAGTGCCCTGCATGATCAGAATATGAACAGTTTCCGACGACGTTATTTTTACACTTTTAAGCAAAAAATATTTTTATTTTATTACCCTGGCAGGGCTCTGATGTGAAAACTATTGGATTGCCCTGAGTATTTATTAAAATAAAATTATTTGTATATCGGCTTTCAGTAGTATAATAATAATAATAATAATAATAATAATAATAATAATAATAATAATAATAATAATAATAATAATAAATAACAATAATAATAAATTAACAATCATTGCCTCGTTTATTATTATTATTATTATTATTATTATTTAATTATTATTTACATTATCACTTTTATTCCGCGAGAATAACAAGCAATTGTGCGCCTGTCACAAGTTCGTTACGTAGGCAGAGGATTATTATTATTATCACGACGAACCGCATCGCGTTAGTTCCGAGACTTGGCGCGAGATGGCGCAGGACAGCAACCGTTGAACTCGCATACGGATAATGTGTTCAGTATGCTTATATAGACGGGTGCGAGCACGGATGTTAGCAGAAGTCGGTGTCGGAAGAATCCATACAAGGAGTTCCTGCCGTCTTATGTAATTGTACTTATTTATTTAATTCTCGTAGAGAATTTCCGTTCACTCGGAATCTAATATTCTCTTCGAGGATTGCCAAAAGAAAAGTGTACCCTAAGAAAGGGTTGCCTCGAAATAAATAATAAGATGCATACATTGAAAGAGGAGTACCTCGTAAAAACGAATTGCGCTTCGGTGTATGATCGCGACCGTGATCAGGGCCTTTAAGGGCATGATTCTAAAAATCTTAGGGGCCTGATCAGGATCTGCTAGGGCCGGATCATATCGTCATAGGGGCCTGATCATGATCGCCGGATCCGAAAATGGCCAGCCAGGTGTTACATGGCTAAACAGGGCCTGTTAGGATGAGCGGATCATTTCCCTACATTAGTTAGGGAGGGCAAGTCAGGGGCAGAAGTTTTTCCCCACCAAAATTTCTACACGGGTGACGGCGGCCTGACGCGACCCGTGTAGAAATGTGATAGGGCAACCATTAGTTGATTCTTGCCCCTGATCCGCCCTGCCTGATCCGATTTTCCTGGCAGGGCCCTGACATGGAACTTAACGACCTGGTCCCTAGTTATTACATTGAAATAATCACTTATTACCAGTGCCCTGCATGATCAGAATATGAACAGTTTCCGACGACGTTATTTTTACACTTTTAAGCAAAAAATATTTTTATTTTATTACCCTGGCAGGGCTCTGATGTGAAAACTATTGGATTGCCCTGAGTATTTATTAAAATAAAATTATTTGTATATCGGCTTTCAGTAGTATAATAATAATAATAATAATAATAATAATAATAATAATAATAATAATAATAATAATAATAATAAATAACAATAATAATAAATTAACAATCATTGCCTCGTTTATTATTATTATTATTATTATTATTATTTAATTATTATTTACATTATCACTTTTATTCCGCGAGAATAACAAGCAATTGTGCGCCTGTCACAAGTTCGTTACGTAGGCAGAGGATTATTATTATTATCACGACGAACCGCATCGCGTTAGTTCCGAGACTTGGCGCGAGATGGCGCAGGACAGCAACCGTTGAACTCGCATACGGATAATGTGTTCAGTATGCTTATATAGACGGGTGCGAGCACGGATGTTAGCAGAAGTCGGTGTCGGAAGAATCCATACAAGGAGTTCCTGCCGTCTTATGTAATTGTACTTATTTATTTAATTCTCGTAGAGAATTTCCGTTCACTCGGAATCTAATATTCTCTTCGAGGATTGCCAAAAGAAAAGTGTACCCTAAGAAAGGGTTGCCTCGAAATAAATAATAAGATGCATACATTGAAAGAGGAGTACCTCGTAAAAACGAATTGCGCTTCGGTGTATGATCGCGACCGTGATCAGGGCCTTTAAGGGCATGATTCTAAAAATCTTAGGGGCCTGATCAGGATCTGCTAGGGCCGGATCATATCGTCATAGGGGCCTGATCATGATCGCCGGATCCGAAAATGGCCAGCCAGGTGTTACATGGCTAAACAGGGCCTGTTAGGATGAGCGGATCATTTCCCTACATTAGTTAGGGAGGGCAAGTCAGGGGCAGAAGTTTTTCCCCACCAAAATTTCTACACGGGTGACGGCGGCCTGACGCGACCCGTGTAGAAATGTGATAGGGCAACCATTAGTTGATTCTTGCCCCTGATCCGCCCTGCCTGATCCGATTTTCCTGGCAGGGCCCTGACATGGAACTTAACGACCTGGTCCCTAGTTATTACATTGAAATAATCACTTATTACCAGTGCCCTGCATGATCAGAATATGAACAGTTTCCGACGACGTTATTTTTACACTTTTAAGCAAAAAATATTTTTATTTTATTACCCTGGCAGGGCTCTGATGTGAAAACTATTGGATTGCCCTGAGTATTTATTAAAATAAAATTATTTGTATATCGGCTTTCAGTAGTATAATAATAATAATAATAATAATAATAATAATAATAATAATAATAATAATAATAATAATAATAATAATAAATAACAATAATAATAAATTAACAATCATTGCCTCGTTTATTATTATTATTATTATTATTATTATTTAATTATTATTTACATTATCACTTTTATTCCGCGAGAATAACAAGCAATTGTGCGCCTGTCACAAGTTCGTTACGTAGGCAGAGGATTATTATTATTATCACGACGAACCGCATCGCGTTAGTTCCGAGACTTGGCGCGAGATGGCGCAGGACAGCAACCGTTGAACTCGCATACGGATAATGTGTTCAGTATGCTTATATAGACGGGTGCGAGCACGGATGTTAGCAGAAGTCGGTGTCGGAAGAATCCATACAAGGAGTTCCTGCCGTCTTATGTAATTGTACTTATTTATTTAATTCTCGTAGAGAATTTCCGTTCACTCGGAATCTAATATTCTCTTCGAGGATTGCCAAAAGAAAAGTGTACCCTAAGAAAGGGTTGCCTCGAAATAAATAATAAGATGCATACATTGAAAGAGGAGTACCTCGTAAAAACGAATTGCGCTTCGGTGTATGATCGCGACCGTGATCAGGGCCTTTAAGGGCATGATTCTAAAAATCTTAGGGGCCTGATCAGGATCTGCTAGGGCCGGATCATATCGTCATAGGGGCCTGATCATGATCGCCGGATCCGAAAATGGCCAGCCAGGTGTTACATGGCTAAACAGGGCCTGTTAGGATGAGCGGATCATTTCCCTACATTAGTTAGGGAGGGCAAGTCAGGGGCAGAAGTTTTTCCCCACCAAAATTTCTACACGGGGATTGGCTTGGCGCTTCTCCCACTACGCCGCAATGGCAACGATCGAGGTACCGATTATCGAGGTCGCAATGTATGTTGATTGACTCTGACTTTATCATAAAAAATAACTTTGGAAATTATGGGCAAAAGTGGGGAACTAATCAAGTGGGCATTTTTTATCTTCATATGATTTTCCCAATTGACTAATTTCATTTCGATGAGATTTTTGCTATGATTCTTTATTTTTTACTTTTATTTTTGCAGGATATTCAGAACTTTTAATAAAATGCAATGTAAGTTTGGAAATTTTGGAAATTCCAAAATTTCATTAAATTCAAAAACTTTGGGGACGCCTCTATTCTACACATTTTTATTCTACACATGACAGCTTCTACACAAACGTTTCTACACAAATTATTCTACACAAGAAGAGTGGTAAGGCATGTTATTCTACACAAGAGAAGTTGCAGGAAATATTATTCTACAAAAAATTATTCTACACCTGTTTCTACACACATTATTTTGCACAAAAGAAGAGGCAACGGATATGAAGGAGGCCTCTATTCTACACATTATTATTCTACACAAAAGTTTCTACACACAAAAAGGTAGCAGGAAATAATATTCTATTCTACATATTATTATCCTACACATTATTATCCTACATATTATTTTCCTACACATTACAGACGTTAGTAAAATTTACAATTTACTACTGGATTGGATAATTACGTTGCAGAGTTTCTGTCGTTTTTTTGGGTTGGGTAAAAAACGTCGCTTGCCGAGTTTCGCTTCAGGCTGTAATGTGTAGGAAAACAATGTGTACAATAATAATGTGTAGAATACAATATTATTGCCTGCCTCCTTTTCTTATGTAGAATTATGCGTGTAGAACAACCCGGTGTAGAATAATATCTCTTGCCGCTTTTCTTGTGTAGAATAATGTTTGTAGAAACCGGTGTAGAACAATTTTGTGTAGAATAATATGTCGTGCCACTTCTCTTGTATAGAATAATGTGTGTAAAAATCAGTGTAGAATAATGTTGTGTAGACTAAAATTCCTTTCCACTTCTCTTGTGTAGAAACCGGTGTAGATTAATTTGTGTAGAAACTTTTGTGTAGAAAATTTATAGAATAGAGGCCTTCCCTAACATCTTAGAAAAAAATGAAAATTGGTGTAATACCGAAATCGGTCGTAATTGACAAAAAAATTACACCCGGAAATTTATGTAAAAGAGCACAATATAGATTTAGTGAGTTCAATAGCATTTACTAATTGTTCAATTGAAAAAATAAATCATAGCCAGTGAATTCGCCGAATAAAAAATTCTTTCTCCTTCGTGAGAAAAATAGTACATTATGTTACGAGTCAGAAAAAGTTTTTCGTACGAGTGTCATACAAAATTTTATTGCACGAGGGCGTAAAAAGGGTCTTTTACGTACGGAGTGCAATAAAAACATTTTTGAAGTATCTAATTGTGAAAAATTAGTTGTTCAATTATATTCTGGGTAAAATATCGTATTCCGACTATCAATTGGATCGAAAAGTTCGATTTAATTTCGTTGACGCGAAAAAAAAATGTTCAACTTGATCATGTGTATATTATTAAAAGTATTACGCAGCTTCAATCGCATGTATTATATATATATATATATATATATATATATATGTGTGTGTGTGTTATGGAGAGAGGCTGTCGCCCGTTCGGCGGCGGCTTTTGATCAACTCCAGCGTTCAATAATTCATCTGCAACTTGATCGCGCGTTCGCGGTCTCTCGCGCGCGCTCTCCTTTGTACCACTTATTCGAACGTTTTGTTGAGCGCTCTTTCTCGCCCTCTTTCTCTGTACAAACCGCACACTTTACATTACACACGTTTCCGTGGGGAGCTTTTTGCACGCACATTCGCGATAATTGCCTTATCGAGTATAGTCTTTCGGACGATTTATCCCGAGACCGAAAAGTGCCAAAAATCAACTTCAAAAGTAATAACGGTCCGCCGGTAAAAAAGGGTATTTTTGCGAATTTTTTTTCTCGTAAATGGTGATGATATCATTTTACAGAATTACGGTATTTTAAAAAATAACATCTAAAGAGCGCACGGAAATTTTCGTGACGAAAAAAATCGTAAATATATAATTACAACCGATCTCCGGAAAGCACTTCTCGAAAACATAAACTTTGCAGCAAGAAATGCAATTCGAACCCAGATATTTGGAAATAAACAACCGAACAAAGTCCGCTGCTCCATTAATTTGGTCTCGGATTCATCGAAAAAATTTCCAAAATATCTAATTGAAACAAATTGGCGGTTGTCCAAAGTGAGAGGCATGATTGTTACGAAGAAATCAGCATTTTTCATTAATCGAATAGAGAAATGAAATGAAATCGGAAACAAAAATTCGTAGATAAGATTTTCGGTTTTTATTATTTGAAAAATAATATTTTTGATCTAATTGTTTACAAACTGTTGAATATATTTAAACAGAAAGTAATTCAACTTGTATTGTTGAATGTTAACCCGATCGGATTATCGTTTTTTTCGGCACCTTGTCAGGTTGTCATGGGTCGCTGAAGACCCGGGGCACGTTATAACACGTAATTTGCAATGAAAAAATCTGATAAAATTCCTGAACTCTCTTGAATACTTGTACTTTGAGGGCACAGCATGAAGATTGCAAAAAAATATAAACAAATATTTTATTATTCGTCATAAACACATCCACCTCTCAAAAATTCATCAGGTATTGACAGACCATAGCTCGGGTCACCAGCGACCCACGATAACCGAATCGGGGTAAGAATCTTAAAGATGACGTACAAACTTTTTCCGAGTAGTAATAATTTTCTCAATCTCACGAATTTTCATTTAAATATTAAAATATATTGTACAAAACCACGAGAGTATAGATATGTGTGCGGCCCTGGTGGCGAAGCTTCTCGTCGTGGACCGGTTCAAAAATACCTCGGATGCCCGCGCGCCACCGGGACAAGGGAACACGGACATGCTCAAAGAGTGTGCGAGAGAGAGAGTGAGAGAGAGGGAAGAAAGGAGCAAGGGAAAGAGAAAAATATAATAAAAATAAGAAGAAAAAAAACAAAGAGAAAGAGCGAGAGATGAGAGCCCCAGAGAAGGGACGAAGCGAGACGGGAGACATTTACGCGAGAACAGAAAAGGGAGGGGAACAAGGAGAGACATTACTGTCGGAAAAGAAACACGAGAGAGAGAGAGAGAGAGAGAGAGAGAGAGAGAGAGAGAGAGAGAGAGAGAGAGAGAGAGAGAGAGAAAACGCGAAAAATCCGAAGAGAGAGTGAGACAGGGCGACGAAAAAAAGAGACATTACGATGGATGAAAGAAAGGGAGGAAGAGAGGAAGAGAGAGCGGGAGAGAGAGAGAGATAAAGACAAAAAGAATTGAGAAAAAGAGCGGGAAAAAAGTGCGGGAGAGAGAGAAAAAAAATGAGCGAAAAGAAGATCATAAGAGCAAAAGAGTGAGATATATATAAGGAGTGAAAAAAGAGGGAGAGAGGAGGAAGGGAAAAGCGAAGAGATGAAAAAAAAGAGCCTCATAGATTGGTAAAGAGGTTATAGTATAATTATGTATATCTATAGATACGAGGGTTGACTATAGTAGTAAGCGGGCGAGAACCGCGAAAATATATACGCATCACGTTTTAAACTGTTTTAGGTTGTTTAGAAGCAAATCACGATGAGAAAATTCTGAAAATTTGGTATGTTTTTCAATGAAGTATTTAAGAGGTCGTGTAAAAATTTCACGACGATTTGGAAGCTCGTTATCGAATAATTAAGATTAACAAATTAAATAAAATTAAATGTATAGTCTTATGGAAACTGATATAACTTTGCGGTACATTTTTTTTTTGACCTCTCAATTTTTTAACATCCACAATATACTGGAAGCAACGGAAAGAAAATGAAGTTTATTGATAAATATTTTTTTTATTTGTTTAAAAAATTGTTTTTAACAAAACGTTAATATCTTAATAACGAGCTTCCTAATCGTCGTGAAATTTTTACATGACCTCTTAAGTACCTCAAACAAAAACATACCAAATTTTCAGAATTTTTTCATTATTTTTTATTTTAACCCTTAAGGAGGTTGAAGTAATGATGATAGAATTCTGAAAATTTGGTATGTTGATACATGAAGTATTCAGGAAAAATGCGAGTCTAATCATGAGGCAGGTTTTAGCCCGATCAGTCTCTCTCTCTCTGCTCTCGTGCTCTCTCTCTCTCTCTCTCTCTCTCTCTCTCTATCTCTCTCTCTCTCTCTCTCTCTCTCTCTCTCTCTCTCTCTCTCTCTCTCTCTCTCTCCTCTCGCACGCTCTCTCCCTCTCTCTCCTATCGCGCTCTCTCTCCCTCTCTCTGTCTATCAATCTCTTCTCTCTCTCCCTCTCATTCTCGGTAACTCTGTCTTCATGTAAATTCGCGAATTCACGTTTAAATCATTTTCCCCTGTGGCAATTGCTCGTTGTCATGATTGAGAGACTCTCCTCGCTATTTTCAGCGGTTTACATCTTCCATAAATGAATACATGCATAGTGAACATAGAACATTATTACCGAAATTTATAGTTCCTCCATCAAAAGGTGAGAAAGTACGTTAACCAACAAAAACAAACCTAAATAAATGGACGATATTTGTGGAAATTTATTCACGGAATACAAATTCGAGTATTTGCCGAAATTAGCGTACTTGATTAATTGTTATTACTATGATTTAGGTGTTTGATGATTTAAGAGGCCATATACGCAAGAATTCTCAAAAAAATCGATTTTTTAAATTTCATTTTAATAATGTACATATAGGCATATTTGTAAACCCGAATTTACTATCTGTAAAGTGCTTTTGAAAGTGTGGATGCGTTTTTCTCAAAACTGTGTTTTCAAAGTTGGTGAGCCAGATTTCTGAGATACGGCATCACCGATCAGTCTCAAATATTTACACAAGCTTTATAAATATATTTTTTAGTAATTAATCTAAGGTTTTTTTGCCGATAAATATTTTCCATTTTTAAAACAATTTAAAGCAAAAAATTACATAAAAAAACGATTTTTTTTTCTCGAGAAACCGCCATTTTGTTAAAAATGAATATTTTGCTTATTCCTTCAATTTGACACTAGATGATGCCTTATATCAACGAAATCTTTTTTATTCTTTGATTTTGGATGATCCAATCCAGGAATATTGTGCTCACGGCAAGATGCCTTTTTTTAGAGGACCTCCCGGAGACCGGCTACAGCGGTTTCAAGAATCATTATTTTTTAAAAAGAAAAATTTCAAAATAGTCAAAAGTTACAAGAATATGTATATAAATTTTTACGTTAATGAATTGAAATGTCTTTTCAGAAAAAATTCTTGAAAAATCGCTGTATTCGGCCTCCTGACTGCGTATAGTCCGTTAATACAGATCGATGCTTTGATAGTTCGGTATTTCTTCTGGACTGAACATAATATATATTCAAACATACACGCGTAACAAGCATAACAAGAAATCTCGCGATTTTACGGTGATCTCGGGACCTTTTTATTGGACACCATCGAGAGTCTAATGGTTTGTACGGTATTTAAATATATATTAGCGTGGTCCTTACTTAGAGCTTGGACGAATTTTTTATCAGACGCCCCTCAAAACGACTCCAAATAATTCAAAAACAATACCCTAATTTTTTCACATTTTTATCTAGACTTTGACCCCTCCCGAAAATAGGGTAGATTTCCCCATTTGAGATACACGTGTTTCGGCCAAATTCTCAGGATATATTTTATTCTAAGTGTAATAATTTTTATAAAAATGTGCAACTGCAAGATTTTAGTCTTTAATGGTGCTACTATTTGAGGAAAAATTCACATTATCATACAGGTCAATATGGACGAATTGCAATTTATCTAGATTAACCCGTGTAAGAATTTAAGAGCAATTACAATTCGTCTAGATTTACCCGTATGATAATGTGAATTTTTCCTAAAATATTAGCACCAATGAATACTAAAATCTTGCAGTTACAGATTTTTTTACAATTATTACACTTAGAATAAAATATATCCTGAGAACATGGCCGAAACACGTGTATTTCAAATGGGGAAATCTACCCTCTTTTTGGGAGGGGTTGGAGTCCAGATAAAAATCTGAAAAATTAGGTTATTGTTTTTTAATTATACGAAGTCGATTTGGGGGGTGTCTGATAAAAAATTCGCTCGAACCGTGAATAAGGCCACCCTAATATATATATTCACAAACACATCCATATCACGCACTTTCCCATCGACTTGCCGGACCTTCACAGATCCCGATTAGGACATTCTTTCTCTCTCTCTCTCTCTTTCTCTTTGCCGGAACAAAAAAAAATCAACTTACGATCAGCGGAAAAGGCCCCCAAAAACTATTACTTTGCGTGTCGAATCGTGGACACTTGCGCCACTTTGTTTATCAGCCTTATAGTGAAGATCTCCCTGAGCAAATCTCTCGGCTTTATTCTTTACTCGCCGGTGTTTATGTCCGATCTGCACCACATATATGCACACAAAATGCAATACCTATATATATATGGGGCATTCCACGTCAAATCACGCGGTCATCAGCCTGAACCCCTCGGATTTTGATGTCCAATGAATTGTGGGTTTCGTTTGGCCCAAAATATGACCTCGAATTTTTAGAAATTTTTATTTCATTTTGAATCAAATTGAGGGAAAACATAAAGAAAGGGGCTTTTTTCAAATTAATAAAAAAAATTCACAGAAACCAGGGCCCAAAACAGATATTTTCGTCATAGTTCGATAATGCGCCAAAAATAATTTCTATTTTTTTTTTAAATTTTTAAATTGTGCTTGAATCATCCGTTTTATTTCAGGTCGTCGAGGCTAATAAATTTTCAAAAAATGTTTTCGTTTCACTCTTGAACCAAGAAAAAAAATGACGTTTAACTAGAAAAATATTTTGGTCCTTGTTATTCTCACTGCCAGAAACAATTAAAATAAAAAAATTATAAAAAGAGAATAAAAATATTTTTAAAAAAATAGTAATTGTTTTTGCCCCATTATCGAACTACACTGCGACCTCGATAATCGGTACCTCGATCGTCGCTATTGCAGCGTAGTGGGAGAAGCGCCAAGCCAATCGCGTTAGGCCGCCGTCAGCCACCAGCGGCGCAGAGACGGTTCTTTGCAATGTGCGCAACCCCACTTCTTGCAAGAGCCGGTCCCGACGGATTCCGATTATCGAGGTTGCAGTGTACGACGAAAATATCTGTTTTGGACCCTAGTTTCTGTTAAAAAAATTTCCTTCATTTGAAAAAGGCCCCTCTTTATGTTTTCCCTCAATTTAATGATTTTTTAAATGAAATAATAATTTCCAAAAATTTGAGATCATATTTTGGGCCAAACGAAACCCACAATCCATTGGACATCGAAATCCGAGGGGGTCAGGCCGATGACCGCGTGATTTGACGTGGTATGCCCCATATACATATGTATGGTGGACACGAGGGAATGAGAAAGAGGCGAATAAAAGTAAAGGTGGATCGCGGAGAAAATTTTCTCGCCGCAAGCTCGGCGTACTTGGCTGCTCCGGGGGATATCGTTGTCACGTTGTAAATTGTTGGATATATATATAGTGCAATGTGCATTTGGCGTATATATATATATATATATGTACATGAGCATGGCAAGAGTACATGGACCAAGCTGAACCGCGCGGCGATTTAATCAGAATGCTCGTGGCATCCACACATACGAGCATAAACCCACATATATAGACATTTATGCATATCCTGTATATATATATATATATATATATATATATATATATATATATATATATATAGATGTGCACAAGAAATCTTTAATATACTTATCGTTAACACCCACTACCAACCAATCTGCTTTACCTACAAACCCTTGAGAGTCCAACGCGTTCATCTTCTGCATCGTATAGCATTTTCGCTATAAAACGCATACAATATTGTATGCACATGGTTGTTGTAATAAATATACGGTTCAAGCGAATTTATGATTTTTCGTTCGCGTGAAAAATGCTGTAAATTGAGAAAAAACTAATTGGGTATACGTGAACAATGGTTGATTAGCATGGAATTCGATATTAACGAATTTAAAAATCTCTAGAAATAATATAAAAGAATGTTGATGGAGGATTTTCACGATTTTTGAAAATTCAAAATTCTCAAAATTCATGATTTTTCAAAAAAAAAAATCGGAATTTTTTTTTCATAGCCCCAAATACGAACCCAAAACGTAACTATAATAGTTTTCGAGATATTTAACAAATAAACTTGAGAAATTGAACAAATGGTGATATTTTGAATTCTGCATAACTTTCGAAAAAATTATTTTTTATTTTTTTCCTTTGGTAGAACTTCGTCCTATAATTAAAGAAAACTTCTGACCAAATTTGATCGATATTGAAAGGGGTCGATTCCAACCATTGGTCGATTCGACATGGAATGACCCATATGTTTTTACAAAGAGTATTTTGTTTCCATATTTTGCGATATTTAATTTTGCGATGGAAACTATATTGCATCATTAACATATCGAAAAAACAACTCGAGATTTAATGATTGATAATTTTTTTCAATATTCAAAGTTGTACGAAATTCTTTACTTGAATTACGTTAAGTTAACGTATAATTTTATTATATTATCAATCGTCGGTAACATATGAAAAAATCTGCAAAAATTTCATGATCAGTAATTTTGCAGCAATCATTATTTTTTCAATAATTAAGTTCGATGAAATATCATTTTTCAATGGGAATTGATTGGCCTTGTAAAAAAATTATTAAATAATTTTTTATTTCACACGTATGTCATAAAAAGTTTGACCAATCATTCCGTTTGGAAGGACGGAATTTTCGAGTTGTAAAAAGAGATGAAAACCATTGATATGGAAGAAGGTGGAAAAGGGGCCGGGAGGTTTGAATTGAGACTCTCAAAAAGAGGAATAAAGTAAAGGAGAGAGAGAGAAAACGAAGATGCTTCTCACGGAGAGGCGCTAAAAAGGCGCGGCGCTTATAAAATCGTACTCGCTCCTTTATTGGCCGGTAGGACGAGAAATTATATGTGTACATTCCAACGACAACCTGTTTCTCGTGAGTTTCTCAGGTATAATTGGAACGTTTCGTGGAGCCCCGGATCCTCCGTCTCTGTTATTTTATACTTGTTTTTTTTTTTTAATTTCATAAAATTCTGTCGCTGCTGCTCAGTCTATTGCTCTTTGCTGTCATGCTTGATCGAACCTTTCTCGTTTTCTGTCTCCGAGTATTTCCATTTGTGCATTAAAAGCATATCACATCATTTCCTGCTGGAATTATCGTCAACGTCCTCAAGAAAAAAAAGCAAATAAGAATCGTCGTCGTTAATTTTTGCGAAGAATTAAACTTGATTTTACAGCGAAATTCTCACGCGCAATTATTTCAAATTACTTTTTCGCAAAAGTTTTTTTTGCGGGTGAAATTTGAATGGCGATTATCGTCGAAAATGGTATTTTTTTCAAGTGAGGTTCAATCCTACACTTTCTCTGTCCTACACATGGGTAGTTCTACACAAAAAAATTCTACGCAAAATATCCTTAGGGGGATTTTTATCCTACACGTGTTGTTATCCTACACAAGAGATGCTACACAATTTTGATCCTACACAAAGTGATTCTACACAAGAAATGCTACATCAAATATCCTACACAAAATTTTGACCAGCATTTATTATCCTATACACAAAATTAATGACCTCCCGTGACATTCCACGCAATTATTAAAACCAAAATTATAATCCTACACATATTATCCTACACAATTATTTTCTCTAACAAAGACTTTCATCCTACACGTAATGTTCTACACAATTATAAAAACACAGCGGTCGCGTCCCACTGCACATCTAAATCTCATAACATAAGCTGCTTTCCTACATAAAATATTCTACATAATTATAAAAACGCAGCAGTCGCGTCTTGAATTTGGCTACTAGAATAGATATCCCCGTTGCAGTTTCTGTCGTTTTTTGGGTTTGATAAAAAGAAAAAAAAATGAATTTAGCTACTAGAATAGATATCCTCGTTGCAGAGTTTCCGTCGTTTTTTGGGTTTGATGATAAAAAAAAATTGAATTTGGCTACTAGAATAGATATCTCCGTTGCAGAGTTTCCGTCGTTTTTTTGGGTTTGATAAAAAAAAATTATGTTTTCCATCGGGTATTTTTTCCTGAACTATTTTTTCCTAAATCCCTTCCATCCGCAAGCGGACGTTTTCACGTCCGCTTGCGGACGTAAAAGCGTCCATTATTGTACTGAGTGATATAAAGTCTTTGCCATTTTCCGATATTTTGAACCCCTGCTTTGTTATTAATCAATTGAATTAATAACAATTTAGGAGTTGAAAATATAAAAAAATGACAGAGGACTTTTTTACTCAATATTACGTTAATAATTAATTAAACTAATAACAATTCAGAGGTTTAAAATATCAAAAAATGGCAAAGGGCTTTTCTACTCCACATTACGTTAATAATTAATTAAATAAAAACCAATTTTGGGGTTCAAAATATCGCAACTGCTGTATGTTTTTATAATTGTGTAGGAAAACAGCTTATGTTATAAGATTTAATTGTACAGGAAAATATGTGTAGAATTATAATTTTGGTTTTAATAATTGTGTAGGATGTCATGGGAGGTCATTAATTTTATGTAGGATAATAAATGCTGGTCAAAGCTTTGTGTAGGATATTTTGTGTAGCATATCTTGTGTAGGACATTTTGTGTAGGACAGAAAATGTGTAGAATCAAATCCCACTCATTTTTTTCTTCATTCGTTTGAGCAATTAATTTTTTTGTTTTATTTGACGAAATTTCTGTTGACCTTATAAATTGGTCCGAGAGAAAAGTTCAAATAAAAAGCTACCGCATCCGAATTTTTTTTACAAAATCATTCACTCTCGCACAGCAAGATCACAGAGCACAGCAAAAGCGGACAAGAAAAGAGTTTCGCGAGATCGTTTACTCATTTGACGATGCATTTGTATGCGTGTGTGTGTGTGTGTGTGTGTTTGTGCGGGTGCGTGAGGGTGTGTGTTAAGACACGCGTTAGTAAAGCACGCGGGAGCCGATATATTAAATGAAATATATCGTATATGCGAGAGGGAGGAGGGTAACCGGAGCCTCGCGCGTTCTCTGCAATTCTCTCGCGGGCGTCGACTTTCGACGGTAAAATATCACCGACGATTCATTCAACGAGATAAATGTACGAGAAAAGGACCCCGAAGAGAAGCTCATATCTCTCTCTCTCTCTCTCTCTCTCTCTCTCTCTCTCTCTCTCTCTCTCTCTCTCTCTCTCTCTCTCTCTCTCTCTCTCTCTCTCTCTCTCTCTCTCTCTCTCTCTCTCTCTCTCTCTCTCTCTCTCTCTCTCTCTCTCTCTCTCTCTCTCTCTCTCTCTCTCTCTCTCTCTCTCTCTCTCTCTCTCTCTCTCTCTCTCTCTTATCTCTTTGTCTTCGGAAGAATAAAAGTCAAAGAAACGAAATGGGAATGAAAGAAAGACTCGAAAGAGAGTAGAGTCGAAGAACCGAGTCGATGAATGCAATTCCCAAAGAAAAAGATGCTGAAGAATATTCATGGCTGATACAGAGATGGAATCTTTGGGAAAATTTGCATCCCTTGACTGAACTTCGTGCCTATTCTACATAAGTTCATTAATCTATTTCTTATAATAATCCAAAATTGATAATCATCCGAAATTATTCACATTTATCGAAAACGTTGAAAAATCATATTTTGAAAAAATTTATTAGTGTGCAAAAATATTCGTAAACATTTTTGTTAAGTTATTTATAATTTTTGTAATTTTACAGCTATCCTGCGAAAAATTTTCACACGTGTAAATTACGTACCATAAACTTGCTTAAGGAGGTTCAACTGGTACACGATTTACAATACAGATGTTGATAACAAAATCAGAATATAGTTATTAATATCTAAAAAGTCATCTGTTAAAATTTCAAGATCCTAGGGTACGTTGTTCGTGAGAAATAAATAAACATGTAAATCCTAAATAACATGGGCTCTTATGGGATAACGTCTATAAATATTAAATGCACAATCATTACAATACAGATTTTGACGAAAATTTAAGAATTAATGAAAAAGCATCTAAGAAACATTTTTAGAGCTTCATAAAATCGATTAGATACTTGTGAGATTCATAATAAATTAATTAGTCTCGAAAATGCTGATTATTTTGAGGTTAAGCATTGTCAATGACTACGCTAGTCACCGCTTATTTTGAGGTTAAGCATTGACATTTTTCTTTTGACTCACTCGGTACCAGATGAACCTCCTTAATCGATGTTGAATTTGGCAGAAATCGTTCAAGAGATTTGCATTTTATGAAATTAGGAGATTTTCAAAAAATTTGCATGCGTATCCTCCAAGTTTTGCAGTTTCGCATCTTTAAATATTTTTAATCCTTTACTTAAAAACGCTACGCGAATGAATTTGTCAAAAGTCGATTAAGGTGTTTACTTTTTGTATAATTTTGAAATTGCCAATTTTCACTTGCACGTTATAATTTCACGAAATTTTGAAAATTCTGCTCCGATTGATTAACTACTTGCAGAGTTGTAAAAGTCGTACTGTAAAAATAATGAATTGAAAGAAGAATACGAATAGATTCAGAATCCATTATAATGGATTAAATTCGATGACTTATTAAAAAAGTAAATATTATGTAATCCATGAGATTATTACTGACAAAATGCACTATTCGTAATTCCGATACCTTATAATATCCACAAATATGTGTAGCCGTAGTATATTTTTAAGTTGCATATTATTAAGTTGCATTTGAAACTTTTATGCTTGTGGTTATAATATTTCTAATTAGGGTTAGTCTAAAATATTGGAGTTTTCAAACTATGGTAACTACAACTATGCTAACCTCAACTATAGAATCGGATGTTAAAAAATATGGTAACTACATTTTTATGGTTGCAACCATAAAAATGACAACTGCAACTAAAATCCTGATCACTGAATAATAATAATTATTATTATTATAAGTTGTAGTTACGACTTTTATACTTGATTATAAATGGGGTTAGTCCAAAATATTGGAGTTCTCAAACTATTACAATATTGGACCGATCATAATAGTTCGCTATCAATTTCTTCTCTGTGTGAATCGATACCATCCCTCGACCCAGAGTTACAAATTCAAAGATGGTTAAGGAAGAAAATTCACCCTTCTCGTTAGTTCCACGATTAACCACTAATTTAGCCATATTTTCCGTTTCCTCTTACACTTATCCATAAAAATTATAATATTTGTTCATAGTTGTTACCGTTACAATATTTGTCTTCGTTGCGAGCAAATATGTGTGTAGACATATGTATGTAGGTAGCTAATGAGATTATTTGGGCGCGAGGTTTGTGTCAGCGAGCTCAGGAAGAATAATGGTACAAGCCCACGAGGTTGGATGAGCTGTTGAGAATTATAACGTATGGCGTACAATATAGGACGAGAAATGTGAAAATAAAATACAAAATATACACGCATGTGTGGAGAACTGCCTGCTGAGAAGTTGGTCAAGAAATTGGATGGAAAAGCAGTGTGTGTGTGTGTGTGTGTGTGTGTGCGAGAGGGAGAGAGAAAGAGAGAGAGAGGGAGAGGTAGCTTAATGGACACCCCGCAGAGGCGCGGATTTCATCGGCATAGGGGCGCTTCGGTCTCTCGATTGATGACCGCCATATTGCTTTTATACGAGATGAGAGTTTCCGAGCTGCTGTGCAACAGGGAGATATATAGATGACTGTATAGCCGACCGAGAGCCGTCAACGCGCGATCATAATTATTTGGTCCGTCCCGAGAAATCCAAAGAGGATCTTCATCCTCTCTCCCTCTCTCTTTTCTCTCCTCTTCGTCTCATTTCCCTCCCACTCTAACCTCTCCTTCTGTCTCTCTTTCTCGGTTCAAGTACCCACGAAATGCTCGCGCGGTCTTTCCCTCGCGAAGTTACTAGTCAGGAATTCCAACCCCTTAAAATCATTTGGAATAAGTCACGGCCTGGTTTTTAGCCACCTCTTCGCGGCCAATTAACGTGCCGACATTATGCTTCATCATTCACGAGTAGGAAAAAAATTTAAAAAAAAAAAAAATGAAGGTAAAATAGGAAAATGATCCAAGTCAATTTACACTCAGTCAAAAAATTAAAGGAACAGCAACATTTTCGAGATTTTTCAGCGATTTTCCAAAGGCTGTAACTTTGTTAATTTTGGTCGTAAAAATTTTTCAAAAAAAGCATTTTAAAGCTTGAATCTTCTACTTTTGGAATCTTAAGTCAAAAATTTTTTATGGGCATCACCCTCGACGCAGTCGAAAGAAATATCACGGTAAAAATTTTCTCGAAATTTTTGCTTTTTTCAAAACAGTCGATAGGCTTCAAAAAATGTTTCCGAACTTAACCAATCTATGGATCGTTTAGCTGAATTCTTTGGCTTCAATTTGCTTTTTTTATTTTTGTTCTACGACCATTTTTCGCTAAAATATCGGTGATTGAACAAAAATTCGTCTTTTTTTTTAAATCTTCGATATCTCTGGAACTAATGATCGTACAGCGAGTAAACGGTGAGTTTCGGAAACTTGAATCTACCCTCTATAAGTGCCTGTTATTGTTATAAACGAAAAAAAATTGTTTCCATTCTTAATTTTAACTTGAAAAAGAGCAAAAAATTAGCTTTTTTTCATGTTTTAGAAAATCTACCACAACTTTGCAGATATTGCGAAAAATACCAATGTTTTAAGGTCCTTTTTTAGCTCAATACATACCTAAAAACCATGCCAATTTTCAAAACAATCGGTCGAACCGTTTTTTGTGACCGGGTCATCAAACTTTTAGAAAAATTGAAGGAACACGTTTATTGATCCTTAATGACCAATTAATGTTGTTAAAAATTTTTGAAAAAAGTTTTCTTTTTTTCCCCCTTAAATTTGCATGTAACGAGCGGGGAAAGCTAGAAAAAATCCAAATTTCGAAAAAAAAATTTTTTTTTCGAAATTTCGATTTTGTTTTATTTTTTAATTTGAAAAAAAAATTGTATTGGCATTTTTTTTACAATTTTGCATTCAATATGTAATAAATATCGAAATAAAATTTTGAAAAAAATGCTAATAAATTTTTTTATTCAAATTTAAAAAATAAAAAAAAATTTAATTTTGAAAAAAAAAATTTTTTTCTCTTTGAAATGTGGATTTTTTTTTTAGTTTTCACGCTCATTAAATGCAAATTTGAGAGAAAAGAAAGAAAAACTTTTTAATTCATTTTTAACACCATTAATTAATTGGTCATTAAGGATGAATAAATGTGTTCCTTCCATTTTTCTAAAAGTTTGATGACTCGGTCACAAAAAACGGTTCGACCGATGGTTTTGAAAATTGGCATGGTTTTTAGGTATGTATTGAGCTAAAAAAAGACTTTAAAACATTGGTATTTTTCGCAATATCTGCAAAGTTGTGGTAGATTTTATAAAACAAGAAAAAAAGCTAATTTTTTGGACTTTTTCAAGTCAAAATTGAGCATGGAAACAATTTTTTTTCGCTTATGACAATAACAGGCACTTATAGAGGGCAGATTCAAGTTTCCGAAACCCACCGTTTACTCGCTGTACGATCATTAGTTCCAGAGATATCGAAGATTTAAAAAAAAAGACGAATTTTTGTTCTATCGCCGATATCTCAGCGAAAAATGGTCGTAGAACAAAAATAAAAAAAGCAAATTGAAACCAAAGAATTCAGCTAAACGATCCATAGATTGGTCAAGTTCGAAAAAATTTTTTGAAGCCCATCGACTGTTTTGAAAAAAGCAAAAATTTCGAGAAAATTTTTACCGTGATATTTCTTTCGACTGCGTCGAGGGTGATGCCCATAAAAAAATGTTGACTCAAGATTCCAAAAGTAGAAGATTCAAGCTTCAAAATGCTTTTTTTGAAATTTTTTCACGACCAAAATTAACAAAGTTACAGCCTTTGGAAAATCGCTGAAAAATCTCGAAAATTTTGCTGTTCCTTTAATTTTTTGACTGAGTGTATAATGATATTGAAGTTTGCATCGTTTAAATGCAACGGAAATAGTTTATTTTTTAACAAAATTTATTGTTCCGAACAAACTTTCAACATGTAAAATCGTTGAATTTTTCTTTGGGGGCTTTTATTGAGGACCTCGGATAGGCAATGAATGAGGACAGTGTAAGGGAGGGTGGGGCAAGATGGCCCCCCTAAAAAATGCAGTAAGAAAAAAAATTTCGTTTTCTTATCAAATTATCATAAATTTGATGTATTGACTCATTTTTAGGCCGATCCGAGATACCTGGGGCATAATGGACCACCATAAAAAATTAGGTCAGAAAATTTTTGTTTTCCTTCAAATTATGATGAATTTGATGTATTCATTCATTTTTATTCCGATGCACTACATCAGAGGTAAAATGGACCAGCATTTTTCAATGGAGAACATTTTTAACGTTGAATACAAATTTTTAAGATTAAAAAAACATATAGATATAATTTTTTTTAGAGCGACCGTCGTGCCCCAGAAATGTTTATTTTTATTTTTTAAGTTTTGGTAAAATGGCGGTGAACTCGTTCAAGATAGAACAAAAGTAAACTGATTCGATGGTTGAAAGCCACAAAAAGTATTAATCAGCCTTGGGGGCGGAGGGGGGGGGGGAGGCCGTCGTGCCCCACCCTCCCCTAAATCTCACTAAAAATGAATTTTAGAAAATGTACATTCGTTGCATTGCAACGGTGCAAACTCGACCATCATAGTCTATACTTTTTCAAAAATAATTATTTGATTCGGAGACTTTAAAATTTTTCATTATCGGATCAAGTTTTGCTTGAATAATTTCAAGTAACTACTTTTTTTTATTAGATAAACATTGAAGAATTTTCAGGGCAAAGAAGAGAGAATACCAGCATCGCAATCTTCTAACCCGACAAATAATTAAAACAAAATCATATTTGCAACAAAAAACCGCGATTTCCGATACTCGGTAATTCGACAAGTTATTTTATTACAGGAATTAATAAACATTCACCGAAGATATGCGATTACTGCAAATCGTGGCTCAGAAATAAATTTACAATAATAATAATAATAATAATAATAATAATAATAATAATAATAATAATAATAATAATAATAAAGTGCGATGGAATATAATATTACAATTCAGTAGGATGAAATTGTTTTTTTGCAATGAGCACATGATGATCATGAACAGCTTCACGTTTTGCCTTTCTCTTTCCTTTCCAGTATAATTCCCTGATTACGAGTGAAAGCGATTAAGGGTAGAAGCAATAATAGATAGAGAAAGAGAATTAGAAGTGAATTCAAAAGTAATAAAAAAAAAACAAAGAGAGAGCATGGTTATGATTGAAGAGAAGAGAGTCGAATGCAGACAGCGAAGAATTGCCTCGAGGAGTTATTTTAATTTATTAATTGAGCGATATCAATGAACTCGTGCAACAACAGTGCTCTCATTGAATTCGATCTCATCACGTGTATATAAATGTTATATACTGGATTATTTATATAGATATATATGGGGCATTCCACGTCAACTCACGCAGTCATCGGCCTGACCCCCTCGGATTTTGATGTCCAATGAATTGTGGGTTTCCATTGGCCCAAAATATGACCTCAAATTTTTAGAAATTTTTATTTCATTTTTTAAGGATTGCCCGGGCGAAAAATCATTAAATTAAGGGAAAACACAAAGAGGGGCCTTTTTTAAATTATTGAATTTTTTTTTAAAGAAACTAGGGCCCAAAACAGAAATTTTCGTCCTAGTTCGATAATGGGACAAAAATAATTACTATTTTTTGTTTTAATTATAATTACTATTCTAAAATTTTTTAAAAAATTTATCTGGTTTTTTCGAAGTCGACGAGGCTAATAAATTTTCGAAAAAAGTTGTCGTTTCACTCTTAAACCAAGAAAAAAAATGAAGAAAATATTTTTGTCGTTGTTATTGTCACTACAAGAAACAATTGAAATAAAAAATTTTAAAAATAAATAAATTAAAATACAAAAAAAAATAGTAATTATTTTTGTCCCATTATCGAACTATGACGAAAATTTCTGTTTTGGGTCCTAGTTTCTGTGAAAAAAATTTCAATAATTTAAAAAAGGCCCCTCTATGTGTTTTCCCTCAATTTAATGATTTTTCGCTCGGGCAACCCCTAAAAAATGAAATAAAAATTTCTAAAAATTTGAGGTCATATTTTGGGCCAAACGAAACCCACGATTCATTGGACATCAAAATCCGAGGGGGTCAGGCCGATGACCGCGTGATTTGACGTGGAATGCCCCATATATATATATATATATATATAAAAGCATTTTCTTCGCGTCAGCTATACTCTCGCTCGAGATCCTTCTCTCGCGAATCTGTTCGTTGTTTTTAGTCATCGTCGTGGTTCTCGATCCATATTTATATAGTATAATGATCGAAACGATGAAAAAGGGAAAGAGAATGAACGAGCAATTCCGATAACCCCGTGTCGAGTCTGGGCGATTGCTGCCTGGGTTCGTTGAGATTCACAAAGTTGTGGCAAAAATAAAACGAAAGATATGCAGCAAATCCATTGTAAATCGGGTTTTATCAAAATCCATGGTTTCCATCATCCAACCGAGATTAAAACAATTCGATCGATATTCGCTTCAATTGATTTGAATTTGAATTGAGTTTGGCAGAATAAAATATAACTTCCGAAAAATGAAGATTATTGAATCCTTGATTTTTTTTTTCATCCAAATTACATTTCGATAAAGATACAGAATTAAAAATAAACTTATTGTTAGGCCCGAATTTTAAGATCTTAATATCAAACTTAAGATCAAACTTTCCATTGAACTTAAGTTGGAACTTAAGATGAATCTTAAGTTTGAACTTAAGTGTCATTATAAGTTCATTCTTAAGTTCCAACTTAAGCTTGGTTTAAAGTTTGATCTTGAGATCTATCTTGAGCTTGAACTTAAGTTCGATCGAACTTAATTATTTTCACAACTAATGTCAAAAAACACGGTCGAGGGAGACGATGGAAGAAGTTTGATCGAACTTGAGTCGAAGCTAGGTGGATCTTAAATCAAACTTCAAACCAAATTTAAGTTTTAACTTAAGATCGATCTGAAGTTCGCACGAAAGTTTGAACTTGAGTATAAACTTATAATGACACTTGTAAGTTCAAACTTAAGATTAATCTTTTATTGGAACTTAAGTTTGAACTTAAGTTCCAATAAAAGATTAATCTTAAGTGAACTTGAACTTGATGATCAAACTTTTCATTGAACTTGACTTCAATGGAAATCTTAAGATCGATCGTAAGATAAATCTTAAGATCTTAAAATTCTGGCCTTAGAGACAGAGGGGACGTGACTGGCAAAAAAATGAAATAAAAGTAATACATTTAAAAAATAAAAATAAAATCACAGGAGCTAATTGTAACGTGAGTGACTTTGCTATGATTCGTAACTTAAAAACTATAGAGTTTAAGAGAAAATGTCAAGCATGAAAAAAGTAGCGTACGTATACAAGGAATCACCTTGAATTATTTTAGAATTTTCCTATGATTTTTTTTTTTTACTATTTTTCCTCGAAACTGATGATGAAGTCCAGCGAAAAATGGCATCTGATTGCAATTTCCGTACTTCGTGATACAACAAAACTCTGAAAAAAATTTAGCAACATTTCGCATGCTATAAACAATAATTATCAATAATGATACTGCCCAAAAGTTATCAATAAATTGTTGAAATAATTTGTCAATGACTTTTGAGCGGTAATATTATCACGAAATACGGAAATTTCAATCAGATACAATTTTTGGCTGGGAAGTTTCGAGCGAAAATTGAAAAAAAAATTTCATAAGAAAATTCTGAAATAATTCCTCACGATTTCCCGTATCTGTCTACTACTTTTTTCATATTTAACATTTTCTCTTATTCTCTATAGTTTATGAGTTACGTTGCATCTTTAAAAACTTGTCTTTTTTAGCCAAATGTGAAATAACTTTGCGAGAAAAAATCGTACGAAAGTTTTTAGAAAACGAAAATAGAGCGTCCGCTAACCCTTTGAAATGTACCGCAGATAAAAAAGACAAAACAAAATGTCCTCAAGCTGTGCGTCCAATTCGCGACGGTCGAAAAAAAAATTTTCAAAAATATTTTCAAAGAGCGAAACAAAGCTATAAATTCCTTTCCGTCAAAACGCTTTTTTAAAAATGGGATTATCTCTTTTTTCTAACGGAGTTGAGCAAATTCCAGCGCGGCAAGAAACGCGACAAAGACACACACGAGAGACAAAGAGAGCGATGCTGAAAGATCTGGCAATGATAAATAAAGGGATATTCATGAAAATAAAAATTTATTCGATAAATAACATAAAATCTCAAAGGTTGACCGATTTTCGTGTCGTTTGAATCGAATAATTTGTATTTCTTCTTCAATTAGTGATGGGCGATACAGTATCGATATTTGGAATATCGATACTCTTTGACCCAAATATCGATATTTTGTATCGATTCTTGGCGTTACGATATTTTCAAGTATCGATACGCAATACATAAATATCGAAATTTCGATACAACCGATTTTTATTGAGTTTATGTTACCGACTGTGGCAAAAAATTACCGGTTTTGTTACCAACTGAGGTACAAACGACAGTTTTTTACCTCAGAAATATACAGTTTTTTGTTACCGACTGAGGTATAAAACTACTGTTTTTATTTCGAACTGAGGTTTGTTTGCATTTTTATTTGAGTATCGATATCGGTGATATCGATATCGCATTCCCGATATTACACACGGAAAAAAATGATCAGTGAGAACTGCTGAGATTCCCATTAATTTTTACAGTTTTCCCCATCAACAGCGCCTCCTGGGAGGGCAAACAGTGAAATTTGCATATTTCTTTGATACAATATACAGATGTCACATATGACATAGTACATGCCCATCAGACGAATTTTTACTGTGTGGAACAGTAAAATGTACACTACGTGAAACGTTATATTTCTGTTGTATCCGGTGAACTTTTTACACATTTCGCATTGTAACAATTATCCAGAGCCCGTGAAAAAATTACAGTGTACATTGTAAAAATTGAAAAGAACATAGTATATTTTGCAGTACGTCTTTTATTTTTCACTGAAAATACTGCAATTTCCAAAATAAATTATAGTGTAGTGAAACGTTTCGATATTTGAATAAATTCCAATTTATTCAAATATTGCAATAAACCGTTATTTATCCTCGCTCAGGCTCATAACTACGAGGGCTTGTACTTGACTAATTAATCGTGAGATCAATTAATGAAGCGAATCTAGTTTAACCTCGCACCCATAAAGAGCACGAGCGTCACCGAAATGCAATGGTGATCTGTTAAGAAAATGTAGTCTTCGGTCCACAGGACTGCTCGACCACAGAACGCGGCTGATGTTCCAACAATTGTATGACAATTGAGGACGCCGATGTTGGTAATGCATCGGACCTTATAGGTGCTCGGTGGCTCTCTCGCTGGCGCGAGAGGGCGCGCCGTCCGACGCTATCTAGCGGATCTCGGGCGAAATGCAGAGATCGTGGCACGCCGCAGGTCGTCTCGTTACAGTGTCACACTATAAAAATTGAAATTGACGTTGCATATTTTGCGGCGCGCATTTGATTTTTCACTGGGAACACTGCAATTTCTAATTATGCGCTTTGAACATTCTGCAGAGACCATTGTAAATTTTACAGTTCAAACACAGTGGATTTCGTCGTTTCTGCTTGTTATTTCTACTTTGTCATTTTTTTGCGGTGAACATTGCATTTTTTACAGTGTAAATCAGCATTTATAATGGTTTGAAAAGTAGAAACTACATTAAATCCATTAATTTATAATGGATTCCCAGTAAAACGCCTGAATTACAGTTCTGAACCGTATATTCTGCATTGAATTCAGTAATTTTTTAAATATTACACATGAATTGTCACTGATCATTTTTTTCCGTGCACCTGTATCGATACTCAGACCACCAATACGTATCGATACCAAATATCGATACATTCATCAAATATCGCCATCACTATCTTCAATCTATACTTCAGCGGAGGGGGGAGCAAATTTTGAAACAGGGATGCAGAGTCGAGATGCGAGAAATGTTGAAAAGAAAGAGAGTCAGTCTCGTCGTTGTTAGTGGCGTCCGAGGCGACAAGAACTCTCGGCGGCGTTGCTCGTTTTTGACAAATGAACGTCACGGAACGTGCGTAATAAAAGGAGAACTTTTGGGAAGCGCGAGAGTCTTAAATTATATTCGTCGAGAGCACAAATACGCACACATTCATCCGTGTATTAGCATATATACATATAGCCATAGAAATTCGTAGTGAATGAAGAAAAGAGACGAATCGAGAGACTAAAGTGAAAATCTTCACGTTTTGCTT
>CAMPGC010000133.1:5000-20099 GCA_946863875.1 Alloplasta piceator
GGAGGCTCTTTGACGATGCTCGAACGCTTATATTCGGACGCCGATCGAACGAATGAGTGGCAATGAGTATTCGTGGATGAGAGGGAAAAAAAAAAAAAAAAAAAAAATCAAAATCAATATTGTCAACGAAAATATCACGAACGACTACTTGAATCGTGGTGATAAAATTTTTGTTCGATAAATCATCATTGAAAATCTCGAACACTCATACTTCGTTCGAGCATCTTCGGACTTTTGAGAATATCGAAAAGCAATGCGCGTCGTGGGACTCTCCCAGTCGACCGTTCGAGCGTACGATTGGGCTCTAGCTTCATTGTCGGACGCTCATATTCGGTGTCCGAGCTGAGGATCGAGATGCCAATGAGCACTTGAAAAATAACGAGTGAACGAAATATCTTTCGGATTCAGATAATAAACGAGCAAGCGAGTGTCGGTGAATTTTTTTTTCTTCAATAATTTTTTCCACAGAATCTCGAACACTCATAGTTCTTTCGAGCTCGTTCGGACTTTGACGAATATCTCGATGCGATGCGCGTCGAGGTATGACTCTGCCAGTGGGACGTCGAACTATACGAAGAGGCTCTTGCAAGACGTCGAACGCTCATAGTCCGACGTCGAGTTGAGAAGCGAGGGGCGTCTGAGCTCTTGAAAATAAACGAGAAAGCAAAATATTTATTGACGGAAGATGACGAAGGAGCGAGCGAATGTAAGCTAATTGATTTTTTTTTTGTTTTTCTTTCAATCAATCATTTCTCAATATCCCGAAAACTCATAGTTCGATCGAGCTCGTTCGGACTCTTACGAATATCTTGAAGCAATGCGCGTCCAGGGACTCTGCCGGTGGGCCGTAACAAGTGTACGTGGAGGCTCTTTGACGATGCTCGAACGCTTATATTCGGACGCCGATCGAACGAATGAGTGGCAATGAGTATTCGTGAATGAGAGGGAAAAAAAAAAAAAAAAAAAATCAAAATCAATATTGTCAACGAAAATATCACGAACGACTACTTGAATCGTGGTGATAAAATTTTTTTTCGATAAATCATCATTCAAAATCTCGAACACTCATACTTCGTTCGAGCATCTTCGGACTTTTGAGAATATCGAAAAGCAATGCGCGTCGTGGGACTCTCCCAGTCGACCGTTCGAGCGTACGATTGGGCTCTAGCTTCATTGTCGAACGCTCATATTCGGTGTCCGAGCTGAGGATCGAGATGCCAATGAGCACTTGAAAAATAACGAGTGAACGAAATATCTTTCGGATTCAGATAATAAACGAGCAAGCGAGTGTCGGTGAATTTTTTTTTCTTCAATAATTTTTTCCACAGAATCTCGAACACTCATAGTTCTTTCGAGCTCGTTCGGACTTTGACGAATATCTCGATGCGATGCGCGTCGAGGTATGACTCTGCCAGTGGGACGTCGAACTATACGAAGAGGCTCTTGCAAGACGTCGAACGCTCATAGTCCGACGTCGAGTTGAGAAGCGAGGGGCGTCTGAGCTCTTGAAAATAAACGAGAAAGCAAAATATTTATTGACGGAAGATGACGAAGGAGCGAGCGAATGTAAGCTAATTGATTTTTTTTTTGTTTTTCTTTCAATCAATCATTTCTCAATATCCCGAAAACTCATAGTTCGATCGAGCTCGTTCGGACTCTTACGAATATCTTGAAGCAATGCGCGTCCAGGGACTCTGCCGGTGGGCCGTAACAAGTGTACGTGGAGGCTCTTTGACGATGCTCGAACGCTTATATTCGGACGCCGATCGAACGAATGAGTGGCAATGAGTATTCGTGAATGAGAGGGAAAAAAAAAAAAAAAAAAAAAATCAAAATCAATATTGTCAACGAAAATATCACGAACGACTACTTGAATTGTGGTGATAAAATTTTTTTTCGATAAATCATCATTCAAAATCTCGAACACTCATACTTCGTTCGAGCATCTTCGGACTTTTGAGAATATCGAAAAGCAATGCGCGTCGTGGGACTCTCCCAGTCGACCGTTCGAGCGTACGATTGGGCTCTAGCTTCATTGTCGAACGCTCATATTCGGTGTCCGAGCTGAGGATCGAGATGCCAATGAGCACTTGAAAAATAACGAGTGAACGAAATATCTTTCGGATTCAGATAATAAACGAGCAAGCGAGTGTCGGTGAATTTTTTTTTCTTCAATAATTTTTTCCACAGAATCTCGAACACTCATAGTTCTTTCGAGCTCGTTCGGACTTTGACGAATATCTCGATGCGATGCGCGTCGAGGTATGACTCTGCCAGTGGGACGTCGAACTATACGAAGAGGCTCTTGCAAGATCGTCGAACGCTCATAGTCCGACGTCGAGTTGAGAAGCGAGGGGCGTCTGAGCTCTTGAAAATAAACGAGAAAACAAAATATTTATTGACGGAAGATGACGAAGGAGCGAGCGAATGTAAGCTAATTGATTTTTTTTTTTTTTTTTTTTTTTCAATCAATCATTTCTCAATATCCCGAACACTCATAGTTCGATCGAGCTCGTTCGGACTCTCACGAATATCTTGAAGCAATGCGCGTCCAGGGACTCTGCCGGTGGGCCGTAACAAGTGTACGTGGAGGCTCTTTGACGATGCTCGAACGCTTATATTCGGACGCCGATCGAACGAATGAGTGGCAATGAGTATTCGTGAATGAGAGGGAAAAAAAAAAAAAAAAAAAAAATCAAAATCAATATTGTCAACGAAAATATCACGAACGACTACTTGAATTGTGGTGATAAAATTTTTTTTCGATAAATCATCATTCAAAATCTCGAACACTCATACTTCGTTCGAGCATCTTCGGACTTTTGAGAATATCGAAAAGCAATGCGCGTCGTGGGACTCTCCCAGTCGACCGTTCGAGCGTACGATTGGGCTCTAGCTTCATTGTCGAACGCTCATATTCGGTGTCCGAGCTGAGGATCGAGATGCCAATGAGCACTTGAAAAATAACGAGTGAACGAAATATCTTTCGGATTCAGATAATAAACGAGCAAGCGAGTGTCGGTGAATTTTTTTTTCTTCAATAATTTTTTCCACAGAATCTCGAACACTCATAGTTCTTTCGAGCTCGTTCGGACTTTGACGAATATCTCGATGCGATGCGCGTCGAGGTATGACTCTGCCAGTGGGACGTCGAACTATACGAAGAGGCTCTTGCAAGACGTCGAACGCTCATAGTCCGACGTCGAGTTGAGAAGCGAGGGGCGTCTGAGCTCTTGAAAATAAACGAGAAAGCAAAATATTTATTGACGGAAGATGACGAAGGAGCGAGCGAATGTAAGCTAATTGATTTTTTTTTTGTTTTTCTTTCAATCAATCATTTCTCAATATCCCGAAAACTCATAGTTCGATCGAGCTCGTTCGGACTCTTACGAATATCTTGAAGCAATGCGCGTCCAGGGACTCTGCCGGTGGGCCGTAACAAGTGTACGTGGAGGCTCTTTGACGATGCTCGAACGCTTATATTCGGACGCCGATCGAACGAATGAGTGGCAATGAGTATTCGTGAATGAGAGGGAAAAAAAAAAAAAAAAAAAAAATCAAAATCAATATTGTCAACGAAAATATCACGAACGACTACTTGAATTGTGGTGATAAAATTTTTTTTCGATAAATCATCATTCAAAATCTCGAACACTCATACTTCGTTCGAGCATCTTCGGACTTTTGAGAATATCGAAAAGCAATGCGCGTCGTGGGACTCTCCCAGTCGACCGTTCGAGCGTACGATTGGGCTCTAGCTTCATTGTCGAACGCTCATATTCGGTGTCCGAGCTGAGGATCGAGATGCCAATGAGCACTTGAAAAATAACGAGTGAACGAAATATCTTTCGGATTTAGATAATAAACGAGCAAGCGAGTGTCGGTGAATTTTTTTTTTCTTCAATAATTTTTTCCACAGAATCTCGAACACTCATAGTTCTTTCGAGCTCGTTCGGACTTTGACGAATATCTCGATGCGATGCGCGTCGAGGTATGACTCTGCCAGTGGGACGTCGAACTATACGAAGAGGCTCTTGCAAGATCGTCGAACGCTCATAGTCCGACGTCGAGTTGAGAAGCGAGGGGCGTCTGAGCTCTTGAAAATAAACGAGAAAGCAAAATATTTATTGACGGAAGATGACGAAGGAGCGAGCGAATGTAAGCTAATTGATTTTTTTTTTGTTTTTCTTTCAATCAATCATTTCTCAATATCCCGAAAACTCATAGTTCGATCGAGCTCGTTCGGACTCTTACGAATATCTTGAAGCAATGCGCGTCCAGGGACTCTGCCGGTGGGCCGTAACAAGTGTACGTGGAGGCTCTTTGACGATGCTCGAACGCTTATATTCGGACGCCGATCGAACGAAGGAGTGGCAATGAGTATTCGTGAATGAGAGGGAAAAAAAAAAAAAAAAAAAAATCAAAATCAATATTGTCAACGAAAATATCACGAACGACTACTTGAATTGTGGTGATAAAATTTTTTTTCGATAAATCATCATTCAAAATCTCGAACACTCATACTTCGTTCGAGCATCTTCGGACTTTTGAGAATATCGAAAAGCAATGCGCGTCGTGGGACTCTCCCAGTCGACCGTTCGAGCGTACGATTGGGCTCTAGCTTCATTGTCGAACGCTCATATTCGGTGTCCGAGCTGAGGATCGAGATGCCAATGAGCACTTGAAAAATAACGAGTGAACGAAATATCTTTCGGATTCAGATAATAAACGAGCAAGCGAGTGTCGGTGAATTTTTTTTTCTTCAATAATTTTTTCCACAGAATCTCGAACACTCATAGTTCTTTCGAGCTCGTTCGGACTTTGACGAATATCTCGATGCGATGCGCGTCGAGGTATGACTCTGCCAGTGGGACGTCGAACTATACGAAGAGGCTCTTGCAAGATCGTCGAACGCTCATAGTCCGACGTCGAGTTGAGAAGCGAGGGGCGTCTGAGCTCTTGAAAATAAACGAGAAAACAAAATATTTATTGACGGAAGATGACGAAGGAGCGAGCGAATGTAAGCTAATTGATTTTTTTTTTTTTTTTTTTTTTTCAATCAATCATTTCTCAATATCCCGAACACTCATAGTTCGATCGAGCTCGTTCGGACTCTCACGAATATCTTGAAGCAATGCGCGTCCAGGGACTCTGCCGGTGGGCCGTAACAAGTGTACGTGGAGGCTCTTTGACGATGCTCGAACGCTTATATTCGGACGCCGATCGAACGAATGAGTGGCAATGAGTATTCGTGAATGAGAGGGAAAAAAAAAAAAAAAAAAAAAATCAAAATCAATATTGTCAACGAAAATATCACGAACGACTACTTGAATTGTGGTGATAAAATTTTTTTTCGATAAATCATCATTCAAAATCTCGAACACTCATACTTCGTTCGAGCATCTTCGGACTTTTGAGAATATCGAAAAGCAATGCGCGTCGTGGGACTCTCCCAGTCGACCGTTCGAGCGTACGATTGGGCTCTAGCTTCATTGTCGAACGCTCATATTCGGTGTCCGAGCTGAGGATCGAGATGCCAATGAGCACTTGAAAAATAACGAGTGAACGAAATATCTTTCGGATTCAGATAATAAACGAGCAAGCGAGTGTCGGTGAATTTTTTTTTCTTCAATAATTTTTTCCACAGAATCTCGAACACTCATAGTTCTTTCGAGCTCGTTCGGACTTTGACGAATATCTCGATGCGATGCGCGTCGAGGTATGACTCTGCCAGTGGGACGTCGAACTATACGAAGAGGCTCTTGCAAGACGTCGAACGCTCATAGTCCGACGTCGAGTTGAGAAGCGAGGGGCGTCTGAGCTCTTGAAAATAAACGAGAAAGCAAAATATTTATTGACGGAAGATGACGAAGGAGCGAGCGAATGTAAGCTAATTGATTTTTTTTTTGTTTTTCTTTCAATCAATCATTTCTCAATATCCCGAAAACTCATAGTTCGATCGAGCTCGTTCGGACTCTTACGAATATCTTGAAGCAATGCGCGTCCAGGGACTCTGCCGGTGGGCCGTAACAAGTGTACGTGGAGGCTCTTTGACGATGCTCGAACGCTTATATTCGGACGCCGATCGAACGAATGAGTGGCAATGAGTATTCGTGAATGAGAGGGAAAAAAAAAAAAAAAAAAAAAATCAAAATCAATATTGTCAACGAAAATATCACGAACGACTACTTGAATTGTGGTGATAAAATTTTTTTTCGATAAATCATCATTCAAAATCTCGAACACTCATACTTCGTTCGAGCATCTTCGGACTTTTGAGAATATCGAAAAGCAATGCGCGTCGTGGGACTCTCCCAGTCGACCGTTCGAGCGTACGATTGGGCTCTAGCTTCATTGTCGAACGCTCATATTCGGTGTCCGAGCTGAGGATCGAGATGCCAATGAGCACTTGAAAAATAACGAGTGAACGAAATATCTTTCGGATTTAGATAATAAACGAGCAAGCGAGTGTCGGTGAATTTTTTTTTTCTTCAATAATTTTTTCCACAGAATCTCGAACACTCATAGTTCTTTCGAGCTCGTTCGGACTTTGACGAATATCTCGATGCGATGCGCGTCGAGGTATGACTCTGCCAGTGGGACGTCGAACTATACGAAGAGGCTCTTGCAAGATCGTCGAACGCTCATAGTCCGACGTCGAGTTGAGAAGCGAGGGGCGTCTGAGCTCTTGAAAATAAACGAGAAAGCAAAATATTTATTGACGGAAGATGACGAAGGAGCGAGCGAATGTAAGCTAATTGATTTTTTTTTTGTTTTTCTTTCAATCAATCATTTCTCAATATCCCGAAAACTCATAGTTCGATCGAGCTCGTTCGGACTCTTACGAATATCTTGAAGCAATGCGCGTCCAGGGACTCTGCCGGTGGGCCGTAACAAGTGTACGTGGAGGCTCTTTGACGATGCTCGAACGCTTATATTCGGACGCCGATCGAACGAATGAGTGGCAATGAGTATTCGTGAATGAGAGGGAAAAAAAAAAAAAAAAAAAAATCAAAATCAATATTGTCAACGAAAATATCACGAACGACTACTTGAATTGTGGTGATAAAATTTTTTTTCGATAAATCATCATTCAAAATCTCGAACACTCATACTTCGTTCGAGCATCTTCGGACTTTTGAGAATATCGAAAAGCAATGCGCGTCGTGGGACTCTCCCAGTCGACCGTTCGAGCGTACGATTGGGCTCTAGCTTCATTGTCGAACGCTCATATTCGGTGTCCGAGCTGAGGATCGAGATGCCAATGAGCACTTGAAAAATAACGAGTGAACGAAATATCTTTCGGATTCAGATAATAAACGAGCAAGCGAGTGTCGGTGAATTTTTTTTTCTTCAATAATTTTTTCCACAGAATCTCGAACACTCATAGTTCTTTCGAGCTCGTTCGGACTTTGACGAATATCTCGATGCGATGCGCGTCGAGGTATGACTCTGCCAGTGGGACGTCGAACTATACGAAGAGGCTCTTGCAAGATCGTCGAACGCTCATAGTCCGACGTCGAGTTGAGAAGCGAGGGGCGTCTGAGCTCTTGAAAATAAACGAGAAAACAAAATATTTATTGACGGAAGATGACGAAGGAGCGAGCGAATGTAAGCTAATTGATTTTTTTTTTTTTTTTTTTTTTTTTCAATCAATCATTTCTCAATATCCCGAACACTCATAGTTCGATCGAGCTCGTTCGGACTCTCACGAATATCTTGAAGCAATGCGCGTCCAGGGACTCTGCCGGTGGGCCGTAACAAGTGTACGTGGAGGCTCTTTGACGATGCTCGAACGCTTATATTCGGACGCCGATCGAACGAATAAGTGGCAATGAGTATTCGTGAATGAGAGAAAAAAAAAAAAAAAAATTAAAATCAAAATTGTCAACGAAAATATCACGAACGACTACTTGAATTGTGGTGATAAAATTTTTTTTCGATAAATCATCATTCAAAATCTCGAACACTCATACTTCGTTCGAGCATCTTCGGACTTTTGAGAATATCGAAAAGCAATGCGCGTCGTGGGACTCTCCCAGTCGACCGTTCGAGCGTACGATTGGGCTCTAGCTTCATTGTCGAACGCTCATATTCGGTGTCCGAGCTGAGGATCGAGATGCCAATGAGCACTTGAAAAATAACGAGTGAACGAAATATCTTTCGGATTCAGATAATAAACGAGCAAGCGAGTGTCGGTGAATTTTTTTTTCTTCAATAATTTTTTCCACAGAATCTCGAACACTCATAGTTCTTTCGAGCTCGTTCGGACTTTGACGAATATCTCAATGCGATGCGCGTCGAGGTATGACTCTGCCAGTGGGACGTCGAACTATACGAAGAGGCTCTTGCAAGATCGTCGAACGCTCATAGTCCAAAGTCGAGTTGAGAAGCGAGGGGCGTCTGAGCTCTTGAATATAAACGAGAAAGCAAAATATTTATTGACGGAAGATGACGAAGGAGCGAGCGAATGTAAGCTCATTGATTTTTTTTTTTTTTTTTTTAATCAATCATTTCTCAATATCCCGAACACTCATAGTTCGATCGAGCTCGTTCGGACTCTTACGAATATCTTGAAGCAATGCGCGTCCAGGGACTCTGCCGGTGGGCCGTAACAAGTGTACGTGGAGGCTCTTTGACGATGCTCGAACGCTTATATTCGGACGCCGATCGAACGAATGAGTGGCAATGAGTATTCGTGAATGAGAGGGAAAAAAAAAAAAAAAAAAAAAATCAAAATCAATATTGTCAACGAAAATATCACGAACGACTACTTGAATTGTGGTGATAAAATTTTTTTTCGATAAATCATCATTCAAAATCTCGAACACTCATACTTCGTTCGAGCATCTTCGGACTTTTGAGAATATCGAAAAGCAATGCGCGTCGTGGGACTCTCCCAGTCGACCGTTCGAGCGTACGATTGGGCTCTAGCTTCATTGTCGAACGCTCATATTCGGTGTCCGAGCTGAGGATCGAGATGCCAATGAGCACTTGAAAAATAACGAGTGAACGAAATATCTTTCGGATTCAGATAATAAACGAGCAAGCGAGTGTCGGTGAATTTTTTTTTCTTCAATAATTTTTTCCACAGAATCTCGAACACTCATAGTTCTTTCGAGCTCGTTCGGACTTTGACGAATATCTCAATGCGATGCGCGTCGAGGTATGACTCTGCCAGTGGGACGTCGAACTATACGAAGAGGCTCTTGCAAGATCGTCGAACGCTCATAGTCCAAAGTCGAGTTGAGAAGCGAGGGGCGTCTGAGCTCTTGAATATAAACGAGAAAGCAAAATATTTATTGACGGAAGATGACGAAGGAGCGAGCGAATGTAAGCTCATTGATTTTTTTTTTTTTTTTTTTAATCAATCATTTCTCAATATCCCGAACACTCATAGTTCGATCGAGCTCGTTCGGACTCTTGCGAATATCTTGAAGCAATGCGCGTCCAGGGACTCTGCCGGTGGGCCGTAACAAGTGTACGTGGAGGCTCTTTGACGATGCTCGAACGCTTATATTCGGACGCCGATCGAACGAATGAGTTGCAATGAGTATTCGTGAATGAGAAAAAAAAAAAAAAAAAAAAAAATTAAAATCAACATTGTCAACGAAAATATCACGAACGACTACTTGAATTGTGGTGATAAAATTTTTTTTCGATAAATCATCATTCAAAATCTCGAACACTCATATTTCGTTCGAGCATCTTCGGACTTTTGAGAATATCGAAAAGCAATGCGCGTCAAGGGACTCTGCCGGTGGGCCTTCGTAGTGTTCGAGAAAGCTCTCACTGGATGGTCGAACGCTCATAGTCGGACGTGGCTTGAATGTGCCAGGGGTATCGGGGTTTCGAGAAAATGTTTAAAAAAGCAAAAATTCATCAACGGATAGATCACGTTCGAGCAAATTATGTTATTGAAGAAGCTACATTATCACCTCACAATTTATTTCTCGTAAATTTAGAATAATCTTCATTCTCAAATCCAGAACGCCGATATCTTGGAATATTCTCGAATTTCTTATATAATATTACTCTATCGAGTTCTTACTTCGAATCTCATCATCGTGACGGAATCCGACGATAGTGTGGGTTCCTGATTCTTACTCTTGACGAGGTTTCCCATAACAATTGGGGAAAAAGAAAAAAAAACAGCAAATACAAAAAACAAAAAAATTATCATACATATACATACATGAATATATATCTCTGGTCACGAAAAATTGAAAATACAAAAAAAAAACAGATACAATTTCGTAATTCAATGGATTATTCACAAATTTTTCATTTCATCGTCTTGAATCAGCAATGGGAGTTAACGAACATTCGCTTCATTCTTGTAGCGCTCAGGGGCTAAGTCCGAGCGTGCCTATGGCGCGCTGACACTCTCATCGCTAGCCGCGTCCCCTTTACGGACGGGCTGTGGACCTTCGTGCGGCGAACCCCAGTCGGCACCGCTCGTATCTGTAAGAGAGTCGGAATAAGCGGTACACGATACAATAATATTGGTCCGCTCAGAGAAGATTCTCTCTTCATCTGATTTTCAAAATGCATACAGATTATATTTATTTTACATAATTTTTCTGACACGCATCAATACCACGGGTCGGCGTCTATGACCGAATGGCCCTTTACGTGGTAAGCGCCAAGGCGTCAAGTTGTATGTTGAAAAGACAGAGCATCGACTCACCCATATCCGGGCGAATGGAGAAAAAGTGCGAATAACAAAATTTTACGTCACTTGAAAATACACGCTGTGTGTTTTGCCGTGAAAAATAATAAATGAAGAAAAACACATTCAAAGACGATGAAGAAACAAAAATTCTAGCCCAAGAGGAATGGAAAATATATTATTATATTTTACCAAACGAGAAGAACTTTCGATGATATTATATATGGTTGGATAGTAGGCTTTGCCTCAAAAAATCAGCATGTTCCGCACTGGTTCTCGTCATGTCGAGTGAAAAATATTCACTCACTGGCCCCCGGTTGTTTGAGAATGAAAATAATAATTTAAAAAAATTATAAATCCGGCTGAGACTTGCGAAGAACGCCTTGTCCGAGTCGCGATTGAAATCGAAATATCGAGTCTGTTTTCTGCTGCGTAATTTTTTATTGCGCGGAGGAATCAGAATGCGCAGAGCTCGAAGTAACGAGCGCGCGCCGTTACGTTATATCGCGAGAGCCCCGCAAAACTATGCGTGAGCGTTCCGCGTACGGAATATCAGCGCGCTCGTTTGAAACGAGCTTTTCGTTACACCAAACGAAGCTCCCTGGTTGATCCTGCCAGTAGTCATATGCTTGTCTCAAAGATTAAGCCATGCATGTCTCAGTACATGCCGTATAAAGGTGAAACCGCGAATGGCTCATTAAATCAGTTATGGTTCCTTAGATCGTACTCACATTTACTTGGATAACTGTGGTAATTCTAGAGCTAATACATGCAAACCAGAGTCCCGACCAGAGATGGGAGGGACGCTTTTATTAGATCAAAACCAATCGGTGGCGGGGCTTCCGCTCTCGTCCATCGTTTACCTTGGTGACTCTGAATAACTTTGTGCTGATCGCACGGTCTCGTACCGGCGACGCATCTTTCAAATGTCTGCCTTATCAACTTTCGATGGTAGGTTCTGCGCCTACCATGGTTGTTACGGGTAACGGGGAATCAGGGTTCGATTCCGGAGAGGGAGCCTGAGAAACGGCTACCACATCCAAGGAAGGCAGCAGGCGCGCAAATTACCCACTCCCGGCACGGGGAGGTAGTGACGAAAAATAACGATACGGGACTCATCCGAGGCCCCGTAATCGGAATGAGTACACTTTAAATCCTTTAACGAGGATCCATTAGAGGGCAAGTCTGGTGCCAGCAGCCGCGGTAATTCCAGCTCTAATAGCGTATATTAAAGTTGTTGCGGTTAAAAAGCTCGTAGTTGAATCTGTGTGTCACGATGTTGGTTCACCGCTCGCGGTGTTTAACTAGCATGCCGTGAGACGTCCTACCGGTGGGCTTAGCCCCTTACGGGGCGGTCCAAATAATATCCTATCGCGGTGCTCTTCATCGAGTGTCGAGGTGGGCCGGTACGTTTACTTTGAACAAATTAGAGTGCTTAAAGCAGGCTGTCTTCGCCTGAATACTGTGTGCATGGAATAATGGAATAGGACCTCGGTTCTATTTTGTTGGTTTTCGGAACCCCGAGGTAATGATTAATAGGGACAGATGGGGGCATTCGTATTGCGACGTTAGAGGTGAAATTCTTGGATCGTCGCAAGACGGACAGAAGCGAAAGCATTTGCCAAAAATGTTTTCATTAATCAAGAACGAAAGTTAGAGGTTCGAAGGCGATCAGATACCGCCCTAGTTCTAACCATAAACGATGCCAGCTAGCGATCCGCCGAAGTTCCTCCGATGACTCGGCGGGCAGCTTCCGGGAAACCAAAGCTTTTGGGTTCCGGGGGAAGTATGGTTGCAAAGCTGAAACTTAAAGGAATTGACGGAAGGGCACCACCAGGAGTGGAGCCTGCGGCTTAATTTGACTCAACACGGGAAACCTCACCAGGCCCGGACACCGGAAGGATTGACAGATTGATAGCTCTTTCTTGATTCGGTGGGTGGTGGTGCATGGCCGTTCTTAGTTGGTGGAGCGATTTGTCTGGTTAATTCCGATAACGAACGAGACTCTAGCCTGCTAAATAGGCGTACTTTCTGGTATCTCGAAGGCCCCCGGCCTACGGTCGGGTGGTTTTTACTACCGACGTACAAACAAATCTTCTTAGAGGGACAGGCGGCTTCTAGCCGCACGAGATTGAGCAATAACAGGTCTGTGATGCCCTTAGATGTTCTGGGCCGCACGCGCGCTACACTGAAGGAATCAGCGTGTCTTCCCTGGCCGAAAGGTCCGGGTAACCCGCTGAACCTCCTTCGTGCTAGGGATTGGGGCTTGCAATTATTCCCCATGAACGAGGAATTCCCAGTAAGCGCGAGTCATAAGCTCGCGTTGATTACGTCCCTGCCCTTTGTACACACCGCCCGTCGCTACTACCGATTGAATGATTTAGTGAGGTCTTCGGACTGGTGCGCGGCAATGTTACGGCATTGCCGATGTTGCCGGGAAGATGACCAAACTTGATCATTTAGAGGAAGTAAAAGTCGTAACAAGGTTTCCGTAGGTGAACCTGCGGAAGGATCATTAACGTACGATATTGAAATACAATGTACGATAGAGCGAATAAAGACGGACTCTCGTCAAGTGTTAACCACTGACGTGGCTTACACATATTGTTAAACGAGCGAGCCGCTCTCCACACGTTGCGTATCCGTCAAAGGAGGTGAGAGGACCCCGTCATAAATAGCATCGGCAGCACTTTTTTCTATCGATTGCGCCCGATCAGCAGGACAATTTTATCAAACGCGCGATCTCATTAGTCGCATTGTTCTTCAATCGTGCCCGCAATAAAAAAAAATGCTTCGTCGTTGCTTTGGACGCGCGCGCCCTCTTCAACGCCGCTGTGGAGAATCGAACGAGGAAGGAATTCGCGTCGTTAAAAACGCCGAATTACCTCCCAACCGCGAAGGGTCTCAAGGGTAACCTAGGCAAGCCATTGCCATCGGTCGCGCGCACGTCGGAGCGAAGAGAGCCCGTGTTGGGACACCTTACTTTGAACGCCGAGTGGAGATATAAAAATAATATTCCCACTCATGTTTGGTGTCCCCCCGGACCATCGCCCGCGGAGCGCTATCGATCGGTAATAAGCATGCGAGAGGAATCATCGAATGTCTTCGATGATCCGAGGTTTTTCAATGATTCGAAACGCCCTTGTTTTCAATTGACAATAGCGCATACAATCGGCGTTCTCTTTTTTGACTCATTGCGTTCGAGACACGGCGCGCGTGTGCGCGCCTCTGTCTTACCTCTGAAGGATAAAAAGCGTTATTCCGAGCGTTATTTGATAATATTGAATGCCTTCGCTGTCGCGTGTCTCTTTGTTGCGGTGTTTTGAGTCACTCAAACGCCGCACGATAGCTCGCGACTAGCGAGTCACGCGTTCGTCAAAGTTCGCGGACCCGCGGAGCGTCTTGTCGCGTTACGGCACATTTGTTGTCCATCCGTCGGGTGGACACGATGGGGCCGCTCGCAGTATAAAAATAATTGTCAATGACAAAGAAAAAAAAATGATTTGAAACAAACAATGATTACCCTGAACGGTGGATCACTTGGCTCGTGGGTCGATGAAGAACGCAGCTAATTGCGCGTCAACTTGTGAACTGCAGGACACATGAACATCGACATTTTGAACGCACATTGCGGTCCACGGATACAATTCCCGGACCACGCCTGGCTGAGGGTCGTTTATGCATAAAAAGACTGCTCGTTTTGATAAAACGAGCGACGAACGTGAACGTTCGTCGCGAGCCTTCGTACCGATGAAGATTATAGCAGCGCGTGGGGAGGCTGCCCGACAATACGCGCGCATCAATTGAACACGCATTGAAAGCATCTCTCCGTCAAGGAGGGAAGTTAAAGCAGCGTGTAGCGGTGTTTAAACGCCCGTTTGTGTCAATAGGCGTGGCTCGCGCGCGATGAAAATAATCGAAGTCGGATCGTACGGAGAGCTCTCGGCGTCGTTTGAAATGACAAGTTGGAAATGAGTAATGCCCAAACACGTTCGCGCGCCAATGATATTGAATGGCGCCGTCGTGATATCGCAGAAAATTAACGACCAGCGACGTTTTAACGTCGCGACTACGTGCTGCGAGACAACCGCATCCATTCTTTCGATTCGAAGCGTGTTCGTCTTTGTGAACGTTTTTCGAGAGAGCCTCATCGCGCGTGCGCGCAGCGCGCGCGAGTGGCCGGTATGACAAAAAGAGTAGTCAGAGTTCGTTTGTTCTCGTAATTCGCGTGTGCCTTGTTGGGCCGATTTATTTGTCAATAAAATTATTGACAATAAATATGAAAAATACACGAACGAGAAAAATAAGAACACGACACCGAAGCGCCTCGCGCTCCATGGCCGCTCGATCGAGTCCCTGAGCTTTTATATCTTAGTTTAAAGGACAGATACGAATCCGTAGCCCATGGTCAAAGCGTGCGGACAGCG
>CAMPGC010000134.1:0-18655 GCA_946863875.1 Alloplasta piceator
GTTCTTTTTTGTAAAAATGGCGCATTTCGAAATCACAAAGTCTAAAATGCCATGAGAAAATCGTCAGGAAATTGTTTATAAAAAAGAAACTATGCAATGTAATGAAAAAATCCTACGTAGGGCTTTAGAGAACGTTATTTTGAATGTACACTTGAAATTTCAAATGAATCGGTTGAAATTTATTTGAGTTTTGACTGTTTTACTGAATTTTGAGATCTTAAGTATCTCAAGATTGATCTTAAAATCAATGTTAAGATCAAACTTTTTATTGAACTCAAGTTGAAACTTAATATCGAACTCAAGTTCCAATTAAAGATGAATCTTAAGTTTGAACTTATAAGTGTCATTATAAGTTCAAACTATAGTGCGAACTTCAGATCGATCTGAAGTTTGAACTTAAATTTGGTTCGAAGTGTGAACTTAAAATCCATCTCGAGCCTAAACTTGAGTTCGATCGAACTTAATTATTTTGACGATGAAATAAGTTTGATCGAACTCAAGTTCAAGCTCAAGATGGATCTTAAGATCAAACTTCAAACAATGTTTAAGTTTGAACTTAAGATTAATCTGAAGTTCGCACTAAAGTTTGAACTTAAGTATAAACTTATAATATGATACTTAAGGGGAGATATACACAGGAGTCGGAAAAAGGTCATTTTTGTGAATTTTTTTTAAGGAAAACTGTTTGAAATTTCAGATTGAGAGTTATTCTATCTAAAAGTATACACATTCAAAAATATGTTCAACTTTTTTTATTTAAATAAATTAAAAATTGCCGAGGTTGTTGTATAAACTTCGTAACGCCCTAAAAAAACATCCAGGTAAATGGTGCCCACTGGCGTTTCTTCAAAAATCATCTAAACAAAAAAACCAGAAAGATTATTAAATTCGATACTATAATCTAGTACTTGTCATAGCCGATTTTAAAAATATCGGTTTATGACAAAATGGCGGACATTTCAACATAACAAATCACTAATTTTTAGTCGGAAAATCACTATGTTATGTTCAATCGTCCGCCATTTTGTTAAAAACCGATATTTTTAAAATCGGCTATGATAAGTACTAGATTATAGTATCTATTTTGATAATCTTTTTGGCTTTTTTGTTTCGGATGATTTTTGAAGAAACGCCAGTGGGCACCGTTTATACTCGATTTTTTTTACGGCGCTACGAAGATTATCCTCGTCAATTTTTGATTTTTTCTAATAAAAAAAATTGAACATATTTCTGAATGGATATACTTTTAGATAGAAAAACTCCCAATCCGAAATTTCAAATAGTTGTCCTTAAAAAAATTCACAAAAATTACCTTTTTTCCGGCTCCTAGGTGCAAATCTCCCCTTAAGTTCAAACTTAAGATTCATCTTGAAATGGAACTTAAGTTCGATCTTAAGTTCCAATTTGAGTTCAATGGAAAGTTTGATTTTAAGATCGACCTTAAGATAGATCTTAAGAACTTAAAATTCGGGCCTAAGGTACCTTTTTAACAAAAAAAAATCAATTTTTTGGAAATTCTAAAGTGGTCTAACCCCTTAAGAGATTGAAGAGTCTGAGGAAACATCAGTTTAAATTAATTGAACATGGGAATATTTGAATTTAATTGAATATTGAATTGATAATATTTCAAGTATTTAATGTTCAAAAATTATTAAAATTGAAAGTACTCGATTCATCTGGATTTCAGGAGATAATATTCTGTCTGATTGTACAGAGACAGAGTCGTCAAAGTCTTTCGATGCAAAGATGTGCGTCAAGTGCATCGTAAAGAATGACAGAATGAGAAACAGACGGAGAGAAGGAGAGAAAAATGAGGCAACACGTGGGCTTCTTTCCGTTTGCCGCAGGTGGCTTCATTCACTCGCACTTTACATTTAAATTTGTCGTTACCTCTAATTAACCCGCAAATGCTCGTACAACTCGCCGCGAACCGTGGAGAAAGGGAATTTTTCGTTCACGATAATATCATAATTACTTAACATTGTTTTTTATGCAACTTGTTTGTACGCAATACTTTGATGCCTCCATGATTATTTAATATTGTTAACATCAAATCGAAAGTTTCAATTCGATTAAATTACGGTATGCATTTAATATTTTTAACGTTCGATGTATAACATTGAATTTTAATCTATTAATTTAATACATTTCCTTGAACTGGAATATATATTTCGAGCTTCAAACTGAGCGCCTTAAAAATCCACTTACCGATTTTCCAAAGTACGATTTCCAAAACATAAGACTAATCCAACTATTTTAATCGTTCGCTAAATGCCTTAAAAACAATAAAAACCTGTAAGATCAATTTTGGATTTTGGAGGGAAGGAGTCAGGCGAATCAAGAGACGCGGCAGCGTCTCGACGCCAAGTACTTATACGCGGGGCTGGTCAGACTCGCTTGCGGGAGAGCGCCTCAGTCGAAGCCACCTAGCGGATTTATGGCGAACTACTGGAAACTCTCTGAGAGTGCGTGGCGTTTAATTACCTTCAATTAGAAAATACTGTGAATATAAAAAGTGTATCAAAAACGATATAACATTCGAAATATCAACCAATAAAGGGCAATTATTGTTTTGAACAATAATTACCTGGAAAGACACAGTGGACACAGTTATGTTGTAGCAATGTAATGGCAATGTTACCGTTTGTAACATGTAACATTACATCGACGTTACATGTAAGTTACAATTACCTACTCAGCAATATAACATTGTTATATAACAGTTATGTAACTGTATTACGTTACCGTCGTCAGAATTAGTTGTTCTTGAACATGTTATAAAAAATATATAGCCATTGCAAAATAATTTCATATGCATAGTTTACCGGCCCCAAAAAGAGATTCATAGAAAAAAAAATCTGCACGAATTGTCCGATCCAATTTTTCACAGGGACAGGGATTCGAACCCTCGACCCTACCTACCATCCTACCTATCTACCTAGCACGCTACCTATTACGCTATCCACTACTTATGAATTTCCTCTACTTACATGAATGCTGGAGTGCCGAAAAAATAATAGTAGTAGAATAATAATAGTAAAATAATAATAATAATAATAATAATATATGCATTTGAATGAGCAATAAACCACGAAATTTGGTTTTCTTATTTGCGAATTCGAATGCCCTGACCCCTCATAAGTCATTAAACTTTATTCCAGAATACCTGAACCCTCATAACTTAAGTAACCCCTCAGAACTTACGTTACCGCTCATAACGAAATTTCTAACCCCTCATAAGTTATGCAAACCCTTAAAACTGGTTTGAATAAAACCGTGACCTGTCATAAGTTTACAGAGCTCTCATAACTTAATTTCGGGGCCCCTGACCCCTCATGAGTTGTGTAGACTCTAAAAACTTTTTCCAGGATACCTGACCTCTCACAAATGAAGTGACCCCTCATAACTTAATTTCAGACCCCCTAACCCCTCATAAGTTATGTAAACCCTCAAAACATGTTTGAAAAAACCGTGACCTCTCTTAAGTTAAGTGACCTCTCATAACTTAATTTTGGGGCCCTGACTCCTCATAAGTTATGTGAACTCTCAAAACTTTATTCCAAAATAACTGACCCCTCATAACTGAAGTAGCCCCTCATAACTTAATTTCGTGAACCTTGACCCCTTGTAGGTTTTGTAAAACCGCGAAACTCAATTCCAGGATTTCTGACCCCTCATAACTTAATATCAGAGCCCCTGACCCCTCATAAGTTATGTGAACTCTCAAAACTGTATTCCAGAATACCTGACCCCTCATAACTTAAGTTATCCCTCATAATTTAATTTCGCAACCCCTGACCCCTCGTAGTAAAAATGTTTGAAATTTCATATCTTTTTCTACAGTGTGTAACTTCCATGTTATATTGTCGCAATAAAACATATGTTACATTACTGTAATGTCACTTCGTTATAAGCACGGTACGCAATGGCTACAAAATTTCTTTACATTACTGTAATGTGACACAGTTATCTACCAGTTATGTAACCTACATGTAACAAATGTTACATAATATGTTACTTGCACGTTGCGTGCAACTTCCATGTTATATTGCCGCAATATTAGATATATTACATTACTGTAATGTAACAAAGTTATACAGCAGTTATGTAACCTACATGTAACAAATGTTACATAACACGTTACTTGCACGTTATATAACAGCAACGTTACATAGGAATAACCTTGTAACATTACATGTAACTTCCATGTTACACGTTTAAACAAAGTTTAAACAAAGTTATATAGCAGTTATGTTACCTACATGTAACGTATATTACATACCATGTTACTTGCACGTTATATAACAGCAACGTTACATAGGAATAACATTGTAACATTACGTGTAACTTCCATTTTACACGTTCAATTTCCTTCGCCTTGAGTCATCGTGAAAATGAAAATACGAATTTGTACAGTGTTGTGAGTGTTCTTTCGGGTAATTATATTCGGGAAAAATAGAAAAAGAGTGAAAAGGGCAAAAGGTTAGAGTTGTCAAGGAAGGGTGAGTCGGGGCGCCCCGCAGACGCCACCCCCTGTCGCGGCCGGAAGTGACGCACATTCATCTTGATAGTACCGTGAGCAGGAGCCCAGTCGTGCACTTCCGCCTCAAGAGATTTTCCCGGAGAAGGAGCGAGGAACGAGAAAGAGAACGAAGAAAAGCCCAAAAGCCACGGAGGGACACATTGGGGATGAATTTAGTCTACGGAAAAAACACGAACCAGATTTTTAGCGAATTGGTATTTTACCGAAGAGTTTGAATTTACGAAAGAAAGATGAAGAGGGCTAATTTATGCTTTTGAAAAAAAAGGACCCAGCTCGTTATTTAAATAATTGACAATGTTTACAGAATAATTAAGACATACGCACACGTGAGACAAGATAAAGGTCGAATGGTGTGCAGAGGTCTCGTTATGAGGAATCGAATTAAATGACTACGTATGGTGAATAATTAATCAGTTTTGGTCACCCCCGATCCTCGACGAATCCAGGCCACATACGGATTTCTACTTAAAACCCTCATTCCCCTCCTTAAGAGGAGGGGTTGAATTAACGAAAAGGATCATCCAGGAGGAATCGAGGGGTCCACTGTTTCGACAAACAACATTTTACTCGATGACCCTTTCATCCGAAATTTCATCCCCAAACAGTTTTCTTCCAAACAGTATAATAATTGCCTGTATAATTTTAGATTCTAAATTCTAATTTTAAGTTCTAGATTTTAATTTTAAGTTCTAGATTCTAGATACTAGATTCTAATTTTAAGGTCTAAACTGTAATTTTAAGTTTTAGGTTCTAGATTCGTATTTTAAGTTCTAAATTCTAGATTTTAAGTTCTAATTTTAAGTTTTAGATTGTAGATTCTAAATTGTAATTTTAAGTTCTAGATTCGAAAAACCCTCATTCCCCTCCTTAAGAGGAGGGGTTGAATTAACGAAAAGGATCATCCAGGAGGAATCGAGGGGTCCACTGTTTCGACAAACACCATTTTACTCGATGACCCTTTCATCCGAAATTTCATCCCCAAACAGTTTTCTTCCAAACAGTATAATAATTGCCTGTATAATTTTAGATTCTAAATTCTAATTTTAAGTTCTAGATTTTAATTTTAAGTTCTAGATTCTAGATACTAGATTCTAATTTTAAGGTCTAAACTGTAATTTTATGTTTTAGGTTCTACATTCGTATTTTAAGTTCTAAATTCTAGATTTTAAGTTCTAATTTTAAGTTTTAGATTGTAGATTCTAAATTGTAATTTTAAGTTCTAGATTCTAAAAACCCTCATTCCGCTCCTTCAGAGGAGGGGTTGAATTAACGAAAAGGATCGTCCAGAAGGAATCGAGGGGTCCACTGTTTCGATAAACACCATTTTACTCGATGACCCTTTCATCCGAAATTTCATCCCCAAACAGTTTTCTTCCAAACAGTATAATAATTGCCTGTATAATTTTAGATTCTAAATTCTAATTTTAAGTTCTAGATTTTAATTTTAAGTTCTAGATTCTAGATACTAGATTCTAATTTTAAGGTCTAAACTCTAATTTTAAGTTTTAGGTTCTAGATTCGTATTTTAAGTTCTAAATTCTAGATTTTAAGTTCTAATTTTAAGTTTTAGATTGTAGATTCTAAATTGTAATTTTAAGTTCTAGATTCTAAAACCCCTCATTCCCCTCCTTAAGAGGAGGGGTTGAATTAGCGAAAATAATCGTCCAGGAGGAATCGAGGGGTCCACTGTTTCGACAAACACCATTTTACTCGATGACCCTTTCATCCGAAATTTCATCCCCAAACAGTTTTCTTCCAAACAGTATAATAATTGCCTGTATAATTTTAGATTCTAAATTCTAATTTTAAGTTCTAGATTTTAATTTTAAGTTCTAGATTCTAGATACTAGATTCTAATTTTAAGGTCTAAACTGTAATTTTAAGTTTTAGGTTCTGAATTTAGTACATTAAATTTATAAAAACAAAAAATAGAGCCGCAAAATTATGGAATTCAGAACTTAAAATCAAAATCTAGAATTAAATTTAGAAAATTAAAAACCTCCCAAATTGACAATCTTTCCAAACTTTCGGACAAATTTGCACTGGGCCAAAGTTAATTATTTTTATTAATTCGAGAAAAATTAATACAAATAATTTTTCTCAATCATCTTCATTAAAAACTTTGAAATTCATTATTAAAGTCGATTTTTAACCTTCTGCGGTCGCACTGGGTCATGGAAGACCCGAGCGAAATTTCACCAGGGGACGTCTTCGCTCGGATAGCTATTTACAGCGTAAGGAACAATAACTTTTGGGCTTTAATAAAAATTGATTCACATTCTTCAAACATTGATGAGTACCCAGGAATTTTTTTCGACTTTTTGAAGCAGTTTAACCCGCTGAAAATTATATGCAGACACAGAAGACCCAGTGCGACCGCGGAAGCATCGAAATTACAGTGTGACCGCAGAGGGTTAAATCACTTTGTTTCATAATTATAGCGAAATTGAGTCGAAAATTGAGAAAAATATGGGAATTGTTTTTGATAAATTGTAAAACGTGGATGTTGAAAAAAGCCTAACCTTTTCGAAGAATTAGTCTTTCCTTTCTCCTAAAGGAAGCGATCGCGTCGAAATTTGCCCCAATGCAAATTTATCCCGAATTTGGAAACAATTGTCAATTTAGGGAGTTTTTTATTTTCTAGATTTAATTTTAGATTCTAAATTCTAATTTTAAGTTCTAGATTTTAATTTTAAGTTCTAGATTCTAGATAATAGATTCTAATTTTAAGGTCTGGACTCTAATTTTAAGTTTTAGGTTTTAGATTCGAATTTTAAGTTCTAAATTCTAGATTTTAAGTTCTAATTTTAAGTTTTAGATTCTAGATTCTAAATTGTAATTTTAAGTTCTAGATTCTGAATTCTGTTAAGTTCTAGATTCTAGCCTCTAATTTTAAGTAATAGATTCTAGATTCTAGATCCTAATTTTAAGTTCCAGATTCCATAATTTTCGAACTTTTCCAACTTTTCGGAAAATGATGAAAAAATCATGTAAATTAGAAGCTGTAAGAAAATTTCTAATTCTAGATTCTAGATTCTAATTTTAGGTTCTAGATGCCATAATTTCGAAGCTATCAAGCTGTATTTTTTGTAAATGTACAAAATTCAGGCAATTATTGTACTGTTTGGAAAAAACTTTTGGAGCAATTTGGAGTCCATAACATTTTAAACTTCTCAAAAAGTGATGAAAAAATCATGCAAATTAGAAGCTATAAGAAAATTTCCAATTGCCGCTATTTTATTTGAAAAAAATTTAACAAATATAAGACTTATTTTTTTTATTTCACATATAGCTTCACTTAAGGGGCATACGATCGAAGAACGTGATTCAATTGCGAGATAACGAAAAAATGATGGCGAAAAGGGGATGATAAAGAACGAGTGTTGGAGATTAAGGTATCGACGATTCAGATAAAGGGATGGAATATTATCTTTATCCCCTTTCTGTCTCTCTCGTTATCGCCTCTTTTCCCTTTTTCCACATCTCTCTTTGCTCTAATGGTTCACCAGCGAGAGTCCGTTCCGGACATTAGCTTCTGCGTGCGCGGAAACGAACTTGTATTCTCGTCGTTCTCTTTTCCATCGAGTTTCTCCCTCCTTTTCTCGCTCTCATTCTACCACCTTCGAAGGTTCCCTTACGTATCTTATATACCATATATGGGGCATTCTGTGTTCGATGAATCAATTCAGGAATTTCTTCGACAAAAAATTTCACTTTCATCGCTGAAAGTATGAAAAATAATAATAATAATAATAATAATAATAATAATAATAATAATAATAATAATAATAATAATAATAATAATAATAATAATAATAATAATAATAATAATAATAATAATAATAATAATAATAATAATAATAATAATAATAATAATAATAATAATAATAATAACAATAATAAAGGTCGTCCAAATGCGATTTTCAAAATCAACGTAATATTGAATTCTTGGTTTTCCTTTTATTTCATGTTCCAAACTCTGAAAATCAGAAAAAATGTCCTGAATGTTATATTGCGAAAAGCATTCTTTGTTTTTTCATTCATTTATGTTCATCAAATTTTTTCTTCATTGGAAAGAAATCTTAGAAAAAAGTGAAAACAAAGAGGCTTTATGCAACTCCGTAATATGTAATCGATTCTTGTAAAATTGAATATACATTATTTTATATATTAGGGCGATTTTTTTCGACTTTTTTTATATTTCTTTCACTCCTCACTCGAACTTTTGTTGCATATGTCTGAAAGAAAATTCCCTGAAAGTTACAGCCCTTAATATTAATATTAAGTACTTTCCCTTCACGTGATAATTTTTTCCATCTAAAATACACGTAAATCAAAAACTTTTTTCTTAAAAATTTAACCACTCCGCGGTTTTTTATGCTATCGCATTGGTTTTGGTCGCAATTTACGCAGAATTAAACGATCTTTGAAAGTGTCCTCAGCTGCGTAAGTGTAACTTACACTGTTCAGACGGTACAAGTCACTAAAGTTGATTTTTACACAAAATTTTCATTATTTTTCTGTTATCTCCGAAATGATTAAATTTACCAAAAAAATGTAGAAAAAAAAATTTCTGGAAATTTAATTTCCTATAAAAAAGGTCCTTTGAACCTAATTGCTAAAATTAATATTTCTTGAGATATTGAACCTTAACTTTTTTGTAATAAGAAAATTTTTATGGATTATCGAACCAAAACTTTCAAATTGTTGATATTCCATTTCATATCATCACTGGTAATATGATATGTCATATGGTGATATGATATGAAATATCAACAATTTAAAACTATTGGTTCGATAAATTATACAAATTTTATACCATAAAGAAGTTAAGGTTCCATATCTCAAGAAATGTTATTGTAAGCAGTTGGATCTAAAGCACCTTTTTTGTAGGAAATTGAATTTCCAACGAAATTTCTTTGTTCGGTTTCCGGTTAAGTAAATCATTTCGGAGATAACAGCAAAAAATCGAGAATTCTTGGTAAAAATCAACTTTAGGGATCCGTACCATCACACCAGTGTAAGTTACACTTACGTTGTTTAAGACACTTTTAAAGATCGTTCAATTCTACGTAAATTGAGACCAAAATCAATGTGATAGCATAAAAAACCGCGGAGTGGTAAAATTTTGACGAAAATAGTTTTTCATTTACATGTATTTTAGATGGAAAAACTTATCACGCGAAGGGAAAGTACTTAATATTAATATTAAGAGCTGTAACTTTCAGGGAATTTTCTTTCAGACATATACAACAAAATTTCGAGTGGGGATTGAAAGAAATTCAAAAAAAAAAAATCACCCTAATATATATAAACCTCAATTATATATATATATTATTTTAAAAATAATATTCAATGTAAATATAAATATATTATTAAGAATAATAATAAATTATTGTATATATTATTAAGATAATATGTATCATGCTTTTATTCATATATTTCTGTATAAAAATGAGTTCTAAAAAAATTACAAGACTTTCATTCCCATTTCATTTCCATTTAATCAGATTTTGTAAAAAGTACGATGCTTACATAATTGCGAAAGCTGGAGCACAAATAAACATTTTTTATAAATTCAAATTCTCGTCAAAATCTCTTCAACCATTTTGACAAAAATTAAACTAAGTCAACAAAGACATTGTTCTTCTCACGTCCAAAATTTGAGTTCGATTGCTCAAAATTTTCAAAAATGTTGCTCAAAATTTCAAAAACTTTGAATACTGGCATGCAAAATACGAAACTTTCCCTCCAAGAAAACTGAAATCACCCCCTACGAAGAAATAAAATCAATCAAGTTCAAATTTCAAATATTTTTTGGGCACATTGATTTATAATGGAACGAAAATGGTCAAGTTACCGACTGAAAATTTTCAAATGGTCACTTGGCACAAAACGCCCCATATATATCGGTCTGCGGTCGTCGTTGGACCCTCGGTCGCTTATATCACTCTTTATATTCTCCTCTCTCGTATTTTCCCCCACTCTGACCCCCTTCATCTCGCAAACGAATGGAACTTGGTCGACTTTTTGAAAAATGACCCGAAGCTCTCTTCCCTCCCTCCGAGATGAGAAAGAGCGAGAGAGAGAAAATAAGGAGTGTCATCATCATTAGCTATCCGGGCGCGCGTTACACGTGAACGAGTCTTCTCATCTTGGACGGCGAGGGACGTGTATACGACTCTCTTTTCCACGACTACGAGAAACTAATACTTATACATTGATACTCTTTTTCGATGTTAAAGTGTGCGTGACTTTTTTTTTCATATCATCATGGGGATATAGACACGAGAACGAGGAATGACATTGCACAAAATACACAAATGCATCCGATGAATTAATCAACCGATTAGAAATAAGGAATTTTGAAGTTTGTGGTGCAAAAAAGTTCTCATTCGCTAAAAACTCAAAAAAGTTCTTTCAAGGCGGTATTCTGATCTAGAGAGACATACATTTTCGAGCGTTTTGTCGAGCTCGATAAAAAATAGTATCGTACGAAATTTTATTGTACGAGTGCGCAAAGTGCCAGTTTGAGCACGCGCAGCGTGCGCAAAGTGGCACTTTGCGCACGGAGTGCAATAAAAATATTTTTACCATTATTTTTTTTACATCATATTTATTAATATTTTGATCATAAACAAAAAAAATCGAGAAAAATAAAGAAAATTAAATAATTTATAAGCTGATAAAGTTGGGGCTAAAAATGGGTTCGTTGGTTGATTGCAACCTTTTTAGTCATCCGATACAAAATTTAAAAAAATATCCCTACCTCAGAGAAAGTAGAAAAAAAAATCGTAAAATGGCGGCTGTCGAAAAAAAGGCGTTTTTCGACTCTTTTTAAATAGATTTTAATTTTTTTACGACAGTGAAAAAGAGACGCATATGGTGCGTCACTAAAATAGTGATAACTCAGTAAATTATTGGAATCAAAAAAATTTCTTTCGAGGATATTTTTTATTAAAGGTCTAAATTTTAAGAATATGCAAAAAAAATTGATTTTTTTCAAAATTCTAGACCAAAATACTCCCTTCAAAGAATTAGATTTAAAAAATGCTGACTCATTAAAAAAAAACATATTTATATTCGATCTCGGTACGTAAAATGAGTTTTTCATGTTTAAAGCCAAAGTTTAGCAGTCAGCATTTTCAATTTTTTCTTTTTTTTTTTATTTACTTCCGAGTTTGAAGAGACTTACTAAACTTTTTGATGATTTATTCCATAAAAATAAACATTCGTTAAATTCGAGAACATTTTGTTTTTAACAATTAATGCAAAAGTAAGGTAAATTAAATATGAGATAATTTTACTCCTCCGAGGAATTTTCCAGAAAACAATTTTTCTAACTGATATAATATTTTGAAAATCAATTTTTGTTAAAATTGGTGAAGAATTTTAGAGCTTGAGCTGCTAAAAAGTTCCTCAATTGATTCCATTATTTAAAAAAAATATTATTTTTTCAACATTAACGTGAAACAAAAAAGAATCTTGTTGATCGCACTGATTAGAGGAGATTTTTATTTTTTAAGGATGTTGAGTCCCAAATCGCAAATGATGAGAAAATTCTGAAAATTTGGTATGTTTTTGGATGAATTATTTAAGAGGTCGTGTAAAAATATCACGACGATTAGGAAGCTCGTTATCGAACAATTAACATTAACAAATTAAATTAAATTAAATGTCATCTTATGGAAACTGATATAACTTTGCGATAAGTTTTTTTTTACTTCTCATTTTTTTAATATCTACACTATATTAAAAGCAACGGAAACAAAACGAAGTTTATTGATAAATATTTTTTTTATTTGTTTAAAAAATTGTTCTTAACAAAATGTTAATATTTTAATAATGAGCTTCCTAATCGTCGTAAAATTTTTACACGACCTCTTAGATACTTCATACAAAAACATACCAAATTTTCAGAATTTTCTCATCATTTTTCATTTTTCAAATAAAGCTTTTCCGATTGGAAATAAGTTTTCAAATAAAAGCGTGTTACATTCTAACAGCAAGAGAAAAAAGAGGGTGTAACACGCTTTTGTTTGAAAACTTATTTCCAATCGGAAAAGCTTTATTTTTAAGTTTTTAATTATTTTTTATTAACAACTAATAAAAACTTGTTTAAACATTTTTTTTTTCCGTTTGTTTTTTCTTCTCTCAACAAAACTTTTCTCCCGAACCAAAATTGAAAATGATATTTATAATTTTTCTAATGTTCACAGCGCTTATGGTTTTTGTGCATAAATTCTTAATTATAGTCACTGGTCTTTTAAACGTTTAATTGCGAGGTAATAATGGCTGGATATGAAGAAAAAACCGGCAAAGAAAATGAGTGCGGAATATGGGCGAGGGAGGACAATGATTCGTTCTGGCCATTGTTTTTCACCTCATTCTCTCACAACGTGAATTACATCATATAAAAAATCGTGTGTCCCATAGTTTGCGCCGATTCGCCTCGTTGGCTGTGCACCGCGGCGACGATTTTTTTTTTTTTCCTAACGAGGGAGAGAGCAGGGAAAATGCGAGACGGAGACCGATAGATATGGAGAGTCAAAAGGGCGAGATGGAAAAAAAAACAGGATGCCTCACCTATTCATAATTTCGGGCAGGAAAAAATATATTTTTATCGCCACGAGAACCGCACGTAGATTTTATTTTATCGCGGACCTTTTGTGATTTTTTAAAAAGATTTCCCTTTTATCATTTTTTACCGTGTGACCGTTACACTTTTGTTACGGTTACCGACCAAATTCGAAAAATCATTACAATGACCGTCATTGTCATCGATGGGTCAATTTCCCTCTAAATGCGAAAAACCCCACCTCTCATTGTGTCTTGCCGCAAAATAATTATTCCGTGAAAAGTGACAAATGCGAGGATTCTCGAAAATTGGCGCAATGAGAGATTTATCGAGCGCAAAAATTCCAAAATGGTGGACGAGATCTGTGCAATTTGAAATAATTATTACCACGCGATGAGAAGTATTGTCCATTTTTATTTAAAATATTTGTATGACATAAATAAATGATGAAAAAAAAAATATATATGGGACGTTCCACGCTAAATCGGACACCATTCAGCTTTTGTGTAACTCCGATTTTTTTGAAAATTTTTTATGTGCTAGTATTGGTTGAAAAAGGCCTCCATGATTTTTTTCATTTTTTTTTGTCGAACCGTTTTCAAGATATCAATTTTTCAAAGATAACTAGAAGATGGACATTGAAAAAAAGAAAAAAATAGATCCCATCGTTATTTCATTATCTACTTAGGCTTAAAATGGAATGAATGACAGTTTTTTGCACACATTTTTTAAGAAAATCGGTCAGTACATGTTTTTTGTAAATCAACAATTTATATTTAAAACTTGCAAATTTTATAAAAATTCGGTTTTAAATTTTTATTCAATATTTTTTAAGAAAAGTACGTTTGAAAACAAAAATTTTGGAAAAAATGTTCCATTTGCCCATTTTTCGCAAAGTTATGGACGTTTAAAAAAATGTAACTTAGTTTAAAAAAAATCGATATCTTAAAAATGGTTTGACAAAAATATTGGAAAAAAATCACAAAAATCTTTTTCAATCAATACTAAACATGGAAAATTTTCAAAAAACTTGGATATACAAAAGGCCAATTTTCCGTGGAACGCCCCATATATCAGGCAATTTTCTTATGTGAAATTTTTTTAAATATCAAGTTATTGTTAAATATTTTTAATTCAAAAATATTATTTTTTATATTTTCATAATAAATATCTAAAAAAAAATGATTGAGTGCTCGAATTTTTGTTTTTTCCAATTTGCTTAAACAAGGTTGACAATATTCTGTCAGTATCACTATTATTTTATTCATAAATTAAGATCATTTTCATTTTCAAATTGCGAACGAGCTCATTTGCTATTTTTTACAAAAATGTAAATGAGCCACATCATCAATATTCTATAAAATAAAACATCAATATAATCATATTATCCATTTTTGTAAAAATAAAGAATTACATGCTGGTTGTGTTGGCTATTTAAAAAATTAAAAATGGCGTCCAGCTCCTATACTCATTTTTAAAAAAATGGAAACTGAAGGAGAAACCTATTATGTATTTTCCAATAAAATGGACAATGATGCTTTTTCCCATCTATCTTTTTTGGTCATGGAGTTTACCAATTTGTTCATTTTTTTAATCGAAATAGATGATTCCTTTTTCTTTGATTAAGAGAAAGATGTCTAAAATAATCCCCTTAAGGGAAAAATGCTTTTTCAATATGAAGGTTTGAGACATAATTTTTTCCATCAATATGCAGTGGAATTATAGTTATTTAACTAATACTTCTACTATTCTAAAAAGTATTTGATCTTTCAAGTCAAAAGTTTTCAATATTCTTTTAAACTCATACAAAAAAACCATTTTATACAGACATATGGACAAAACGATCCAACTGATATGAGGTAAAATGATCCCCGAGTATCTGTTACTGCGTTAAAATTATTCAACGTATTTTTATTTCACTTTATTATAAAAACTACCATCTTAGGCCCGAATTTTAAGATCTTAAGATCAAACTTTCCATTGAACTCACGCTGCAACTTAAGATCGAACTTAAGTTCCAATTTAAGATGAATCTTAAGCTTGAACTAAAGTGTCATTATAAATTCATCCTCAAGTTCAAACTTTAGTACTACCTTCAGATCGATCTTAAGTTCAAACTTAAACTTGGTTTGAAGTTTGATCTTAATCTAAGATCGATCTTGATCTTGAACTTAAGTTCGATCAAACTTCTTTCATCGCCTTTCTCGACCGTGTTTTTTGACATTAATTGTCAAAACAAACAAGTTCGATCGAACTTAAGTTCAAGCTTAAGATGGATCTTAAGATTAAACTTCTACCAAATTTAAGTTTGAAGTCAAGATCAATCTGAAGTTTGCACTAAAGTTTCAACGTATAATGACACTTAAGTTCAAACTTAAGATTCATCTTAAATTGGAACTTAAGTTCGATCTTTAGTTCCAACTTGAGAACAATGGAAAGTTTGACGTTAAGTTCCTAAGATCGAACTCAAGATCAAACTTAAGATCGAACTTAAGTTGAATCTCGAGATGAATCTTGAGTTCAAACTTGAGTTTAATTATAAGTTCATACTTAAGTTCGCACTAAAGTTTGAACTTAAGTTTGCACTAAATAAGAACTTGTAATGAAACTCGAGTTCAAACTTAAGATTCAACTTCAGTTCAATGGAAAGTTTGATCTTGAGTTTGATCTTAAGATCGATCCTAAGATAGATCTTAGGAACTTAAAATTCGGGCCTTAGACTTAAATACTACAAAAGTCGCGTATGAATCTATAGCAGCATCTGTAACAAAGTAAACTTCATTGGGGCAAAATGATCCGGGGTCATTTTATACACACGGTGGGGGGGGGGCCGTTTTGCCTCAGCCAACATTCTTCCACGTGATTTGTAAAACTGACTCAACTTAACCGATTTGAACTGGCAGCAGTATTTACCAGCCTGAAAGATATTGCATTCGTCGTTTGCTGGTTAAAGGTTAGGTTCGATAAAACCAGCAGGGATCATTTTACCCCTGGAGACCATTTTGGATACTGCAGCCATTTCGATGATTCTTCATCGATTCTACTTTTTTCAATCAATCCCTTCGCGAACAATCGCAAGAACTATTCATGACCAAAAGTCAGTTGAGAATCGGCCCAAAAAGTGAATTCGAAATTCCAGCGTCAAAAGGAATGCAAACGCATTCCGCGGGTCGAGTGCAACCTCAAGGGAGCGTCTCCGAGAGATTCAAAGTCTTGGCGGGGATTCGCGAGGCTGAAGGAAGAGAAAGAAAAAAATTGGGGAATAAAGGAGGAAAAATAAGGTAGCTCAAGGATTGGCATTTCTACGCGCCAAACTATTCCCAGGTTTGACGAGAGATTGATGCCCCGCGAGTCCCTTATAGCGTTCGATGCCGATAGCACTCCCCGGGTTTTGTCACGGGGAAGAAACAGGATGAAAAGATTCGCTTTGCGAAGGAGTTGAAGAGAGAGAAAGGGAGTCTTACATATCGAGGGAATTAGAAACAGAGGAGAGAAACGCGAGGAAAGAAGAAAGGACCTAGCCGACTTCCTTGCTAAACCGCGCGGCAAGTGAAGAACAAAAAGGTAACGAAGAAGAAGATGAAGAAGAAGAAGAAGAAGAAGAAGAAGAAAGGAGATGCGGAACACAGTAGCAAGGAGTCTGATCCTTGGCACACAAACGCAAAAGTTGATCCTTCGGTCTTTCGATAAGATATACGTATAAGGATCGTTAATTTTGTGTGTGTGTGTGTGTGTGTGTGTATGTGTTTGCGCGTCCATTTTGTGTCCTTGTTTCCTCATCGGAGTCACAGGACTTAGCACGACAAAAGGCACCGCCCGCGGAATTTTGAGCGTCGGCTTCACCTCTGTCGCGGTTATTTCCCTTCTCCCTTTCAAACCTTCCACCTTCATTTCTGGAGGCCCTTGCATTATAAACCCCCTTCGCCCCACGGCTTTATCCTTTCGTCCTTTTTGGCCGTCCTCACCGCGACGCCGACGAAAAATTGCCAAAAAGGAAAGAAATACCAACGGAAATATTTTTCCAATCCAGGACACGCCGGAGAAGACGTTTTATATCAGCGGACTCTCTTATAAATGCATGTAGGAGGTCAGCCATTGCGCGGCCTTAGTTCCAAGACTCACCGCAAGATGGGAAACGCTTACTCACATACGGATTATGCGAATAGTATGCTTATATAGACGAGCGTGAACACGGATATCAATTCGACGCGGACAGGAGTCAGACCTCAAAAGAGGCTACATTACAACGAGTACTTGCTGACTCCCTCTGTACTGTACCCATTTTATTGAAATTTAATTGATTAATTAAAATTAATTAACATTAAATCGAAATCAAAAATAATTATCCACCGCTGTGTTGGCAGTCCAAGAGACGTCCCGAAGACATCCCAAAGACATCCCGGGACGGCAGTGGGTTCATCCCATTGTGGTAATCACTGCGGACATTTCAGAGCCCATGGGAATCCATGGGACCATCCCATTGCCATCACGGGACAATTGACGTGATGTCCGAAAGTCGTACTTGGGGCGTATTATTGCTGTGTCTAATAATTCTGGAATATCTTGGTGACGTCTTTAGGAAGTCTCGACAATATCTTATCGATGTCTCCACTCTGCTGTGTTTGCAGTCCAAGAGGTGTTCGGAAGACATCCCGGGACGACAATGGGACGATCTCATTCCGGTAATCGCTGCGGACACTTTAGAGCCCATGGGAATCCCGTGGGACCATCCCATTACCATCACGGGACATTTGACGTGATGTCCGAAAGACGTATACTTGGGACGTATTATTGTTGTGTGGATCAAGATGGATCTTAAGATTAAACTTCAAACCAATTTTAAGTTTCAACTTCCGTATGAACTTATAATGATGCTTAAGTTCAAAATTAAGATTCATCTTAATTTGGAACTTAAGTTCGATCTTAAGTTCTAGCTTGAGTTCTTAAGAGATCTTAGGAGCGTAAAGGTCAGCCCTAAGACCCAAAAATCAATTTCTTGAAATTTCAAGCTTGTCCAGACTCATTGAATCGTTCGACAATTCGTCGATTGATCGGTGCAGCAAAATTTTTGTTCCGTTGACCGATCGTTTATCTTCTTTTTCGTTAAATTGATTATTCGTGAGAACGATGCGCTTATTTCTAATCCGGAAGAAGAAGAGTCTCGAAATTTTCCGGCTTATCTCAGTGAGATGGAAAAGTGCAGCGTGATGCTGCGCAGGGCGTTTATGCCTCGGGCCACCAAGAAACCATTAATCGCCATATGAGTAGACTCACCCTAAATCTTTTCGATAGCTTATATATGTATGGATACAAACGGCGTTTCTCATCGCCTGGCAGGCTTTTCTCGTGCTACGATGAGGGGCACCCTAAAGGGATGAGGCTCGAGGTTTTCGCAAAGACGACAGACGTACACTTGGGGCTTTGCTGAAAGAGCGAGATGAAAAGCGAGGAAAACTAGCCACAGAGAAAGAGGGGAGTAAAAGAGAGAGGGAGTGAGAGGGGGGGAGAGAGAGAGAGAGAGAGAGAGAGAGAGA
>CAMPGC010000135.1:2500-12686 GCA_946863875.1 Alloplasta piceator
GTGCTGGGCTCTTTCCTGTTCGCTCGCCGCTACTAAGGAAATCCTGGTTAGTTTCTTTTCCTCCGCTTAATAATATGCTTAAATTCAGCGGGTAGTCTCGCCTGCTCTGAGGTCGTCTGATATAAGTCTGCGTCTCAACGAGATAACACGGCATCGTCATAATCTCTCATTCGATTTACGGTTCGCTTGAGATTATATTCTATTTTGTTTTTCGAGCGTGTAAACTTCAAGAGTGTTCAAAGAGCGTCGTCGTCGTCTTTATATTCTCACATATATAAATCCACCGCGGACAAACTGAACAAGCGTGTCAGCGCTTGTCGCGGGATTTACAAAATTAATATATCTTTGTGCTTTCGATAGAAAGCACAAACAAGACGCCTCGACGAACTATTCACGATCAGACGACGCTGTCCGCACGCTTTGACCATGGGCTACGGATTCGTATCTGTCCTTTAAACTAAGATATAAAAGCTCAGGGACTCGATCGAGCGGCCATGGAGCGCGAGGCGCTTCGGTGTCGTGTTCTTATTTTTCTCGTTCGTGTATTTTTCATATTTATTGTCAATAATTTTATTGACAAATAAATCGGCCCAACAAGGCACACGCGAATTACGAGAACAAACGAACTCTGACTACTCTTTTTGTCATACCGGCCACTCGCGCGCGCTGCGCGCACGCGCGATGAGGCTCTCTCGAAAAACGTTCACAAAGACGAACACGCTTCGAATCGAAAGAATGGATGCGGTTGTCTCGCAGCACGTAGTCGCGACGTTAAAACGTCGCTGGTCGTTAATTTTCTGCGATATCACGACGGCGCCATTCAATATCATTGGCGCGCGAACGTGTTTGGGCATTACTCATTTCCAACTTGTCATTTCAAACGACGCCGAGAGCTCTCCGTACGATCCGACTTCGATTATTTTCATCGCGCGCGAGCCACGCCTATTGACACAAACGGGCGTTTAAACACCGCTACACGCTGCTTTAACTTCCCTCCTTGACGGAGAGATGCTTTCAATGCGTGTTCAATTGATGCGCGCGTATTGTCGGGCAGCCTCCCCACGCGCTGCTATAATCTTCATCGGTACGAAGGCTCGCGACGAACGTTCACGTTCGTCGCTCGTTTTATCAAAACGAGCAGTCTTTTTATGCATAAACGACCCTCAGCCAGGCGTGGTCCGGGAATTGTATCCGTGGACCGCAATGTGCGTTCAAAATGTCGATGTTCATGTGTCCTGCAGTTCACAAGTTGACGCGCAATTAGCTGCGTTCTTCATCGACCCACGAGCCAAGTGATCCACCGTTCAGGGTAATCATTGTTTGTTTCAAATCATTTTTTTTTCTTTGTCATTGACAATTATTTTTATACTGCGAGCGGCCCCATCGTGTCCACCCGACGGATGGACAACAAATGTGCCGTAACGCGACAAGACGCTCCGCGGGTCCGCGAACTTTGACGAACGCGTGACTCGCTAGTCGCGAGCTATCGTGCGGCGTTTGAGTGACTCAAAACACCGCAACAAAGAGACACGCGACAGCGAAGGCATTCAATATTATCAAATAACGCTCGGAATAACGCTTTTTATCCTTCAGAGGTAAGACAGAGGCGCGCACTACGCGCGCCGTGTCTCGAACGCAATGAGTCAAAAAAGAGAACGCCGATTGTATGCGCTATTGTCAATTGAAAACAAGGGCGTTTCGAATCATTGAAAAACCTCGGATCATCGAAGACATTCGATGATTCCTCTCGCATGCTTATTACCGATCGATAGCGCTCCGCGGGCGATGGTCCGGGGGGACACCAAACATGAGTGGGAATATTATTTTTATATCTCCACTCGGCGTTCAAAGTAAGGTGTCCCAACACGGGCTCTCTTCGCTCCGACGTGCGCGCGACCGATGGCAATGGCTTGCCTAGGTTACCCTTGAGACCCTTCGCGGTTGGGAGGTAATTCGGCGTTTTTAACGACGCGAATTCCTTCCTCGTTCGATTCTCCACAGCGGCGTTGAAGAGGGCGCGCGCGTCCAAAGCAACGACGAAGCATTTTTTTTTATTGCGGGCACGATTGAAGAACAATGCGACTAATGAGATCGCGCGTTTGATAAAATTGTCCTGCTGATCGGGCGCAATCGATAGAAAAAAGTGCTGCCGATGCTATTTATGACGGGGTCCTCTCACCTCCTTTGACGGATACGCAACGTGTGGAGAGCGGCTCGCTCGTTTAACAATATGTGTAAGCCACGTCAGTGGTTAACACTTGACGAGAGTCCGTCTTTATTCGCTCTATCGTACATTGTATTTCAATATCGTACGTTAATGATCCTTCCGCAGGTTCACCTACGGAAACCTTGTTACGACTTTTACTTCCTCTAAATGATCAAGTTTGGTCATCTTCCCGGCAACATCGGCAATGCCGTAACATTGCCGCGCACCAGTCCGAAGACCTCACTAAATCATTCAATCGGTAGTAGCGACGGGCGGTGTGTACAAAGGGCAGGGACGTAATCAACGCGAGCTTATGACTCGCGCTTACTGGGAATTCCTCGTTCATGGGGAATAATTGCAAGCCCCAATCCCTAGCACGAAGGAGGTTCAGCGGGTTACCCGGACCTTTCGGCCAGGGAAGACACGCTGATTCCTTCAGTGTAGCGCGCGTGCGGCCCAGAACATCTAAGGGCATCACAGACCTGTTATTGCTCAATCTCGTGCGGCTAGAAGCCGCCTGTCCCTCTAAGAAGATTTGTTTGTACGTCGGTAGTAAAAACCACCCGACCGTAGGCCGGGGGCCTTCGAGATACCAGAAAGTACGCCTATTTAGCAGGCTAGAGTCTCGTTCGTTATCGGAATTAACCAGACAAATCGCTCCACCAACTAAGAACGGCCATGCACCACCACCCACCGAATCAAGAAAGAGCTATCAATCTGTCAATCCTTCCGGTGTCCGGGCCTGGTGAGGTTTCCCGTGTTGAGTCAAATTAAGCCGCAGGCTCCACTCCTGGTGGTGCCCTTCCGTCAATTCCTTTAAGTTTCAGCTTTGCAACCATACTTCCCCCGGAACCCAAAAGCTTTGGTTTCCCGGAAGCTGCCCGCCGAGTCATCGGAGGAACTTCGGCGGATCGCTAGCTGGCATCGTTTATGGTTAGAACTAGGGCGGTATCTGATCGCCTTCGAACCTCTAACTTTCGTTCTTGATTAATGAAAACATTTTTGGCAAATGCTTTCGCTTCTGTCCGTCTTGCGACGATCCAAGAATTTCACCTCTAACGTCGCAATACGAATGCCCCCATCTGTCCCTATTAATCATTACCTCGGGGTTCCGAAAACCAACAAAATAGAACCGAGGTCCTATTCCATTATTCCATGCACACAGTATTCAGGCGAAGACAGCCTGCTTTAAGCACTCTAATTTGTTCAAAGTAAACGTACCGGCCCACCTCGACACTCGATGAAGAGCACCGCGATAGGATATTATTTGGACCGCCCCGTAAGGGGCTAAGCCCACCGGTAGGACGTCTCACGGCATGCTAGTTAAACACCGCGAGCGGTGAACCAACATCGTGACACACAGATTCAACTACGAGCTTTTTAACCGCAACAACTTTAATATACGCTATTAGAGCTGGAATTACCGCGGCTGCTGGCACCAGACTTGCCCTCTAATGGATCCTCGTTAAAGGATTTAAAGTGTACTCATTCCGATTACGGGGCCTCGGATGAGTCCCGTATCGTTATTTTTCGTCACTACCTCCCCGTGCCGGGAGTGGGTAATTTGCGCGCCTGCTGCCTTCCTTGGATGTGGTAGCCGTTTCTCAGGCTCCCTCTCCGGAATCGAACCCTGATTCCCCGTTACCCGTAACAACCATGGTAGGCGCAGAACCTACCATCGAAAGTTGATAAGGCAGACATTTGAAAGATGCGTCGCCGGTACGAGACCGTGCGATCAGCACAAAGTTATTCAGAGTCACCAAGGTAAACGATGGACGAGAGCGGAAGCCCCGCCACCGATTGGTTTTGATCTAATAAAAGCGTCCCTCCCATCTCTGGTCGGGACTCTGGTTTGCATGTATTAGCTCTAGAATTACCACAGTTATCCAAGTAAATGTGAGTACGATCTAAGGAACCATAACTGATTTAATGAGCCATTCGCGGTTTCACCTTTATACGGCATGTACTGAGACATGCATGGCTTAATCTTTGAGACAAGCATATGACTACTGGCAGGATCAACCAGGGAGCTTCGTTTGGTGTAACGAAAAGCTCGTTTCAAACGAGCGCGCTGATATTCCGTACGCGGAACGCTCACGCATAGTTTTGCGGGGCTCTCGCGATATAACGTAACGGCGCGCGCTCGTTACTTCGAGCTCTGCGCATTCTGATTCCTCCGCGCAATAAAAAATTACGCAGCAGAAAACAGACTCGATATTTCGATTTCAATCGCGACTCGGACAAGGCGTTCTTCGCAAGTCTCAGCCGGATTTATAATTTTTTTAAATTATTATTTTCATTCTCAAACAACCGGGGGCCAGTGAGTGAATATTTTTCACTCGACATGACGAGAACCAGTGCGGAACATGCTGATTTTTTGAGGCAAAGCCTACTATCCAACCATATATAATATCATCGAAAGTTCTTCTCGTTTGGTAAAATATAATAATATATTTTCCATTCCTCTTGGGCTAGAATTTTTGTTTCTTCATCGTCTTTGAATGTGTTTTTCTTCATTTATTATTTTTCACGGCAAAACACACAGCGTGTATTTTCAAGTGACGTAAAATTTTGTTATTCGCACTTTTTCTCCATTCGCCCGGATATGGGTGAGTCGATGCTCTGTCTTTTCAACATACAACTTGACGCCTTGGCGCTTACCACGTAAAGGGCCATTCGGTCATAGACGCCGACCCGTGGTATTGATGCGTGTCAGAAAAATTATGTAAAATAAATATAATCTGTATGCATTTTGAAAATCAGATGAAGAGAGAATCTTCTCTGAGCGGACCAATATTATTGTATCGTGTACCGCTTATTCCGACTCTCTTACAGATACGAGCGGTGCCGACTGGGGTTCGCCGCACGAAGGTCCACAGCCCGTCCGTAAAGGGGACGCGGCTAGCGATGAGAGTGTCAGCGCGCCATAGGCACGCTCGGACTTAGCCCCTGAGCGCTACAAGAATGAAGCGAATGTTCGTTAACTCCCATTGCTGATTCAAGACGATGAAATGAAAAATTTGTGAATAATCCATTGAATTACGAAATTGTATCTGTTTTTTTTTTGTATTTTCAATTTTTCGTGACCAGAGATATATATTCATGTATGTATATGTATGATAATTTTTTTGTTTTTTGTATTTGCTGTTTTTTTTTCTTTTTCCCCAATTGTTATGGGAAACCTCGTCAAGAGTAAGAATCAGGAACCCACACTATCGTCGGATTCCGTCACGATGATGAGATTCGAAGTAAGAACTCGATAGAGTAATATTATATAAGAAATTCGAGAATATTCCAAGATATCGGCGTTCTGGATTTGAGAATGAAGATTATTCTAAATTTACGAGAAATAAATTGTGAGGTGATAATGTAGCTTCTTCAATAACATAATTTGCTCGAACGTGATCTATCCGTTGATGAATTTTTGCTTTTTTAAACATTTTCTCGAAACCCCGATACCCCTGGCACATTCAAGCCACGTCCGACTATGAGCGTTCGACCATCCAGTGAGAGCTTTCTCGAACACTACGAAGGCCCACCGGCAGAGTCCCTTGACGCGCATTGCTTTTCGATATTCTCAAAAGTCCGAAGATGCTCGAACGAAATATGAGTGTTCGAGATTTTGAATGATGATTTATCGAAAAAAAATTTTATCACCACAATTCAAGTAGTCGTTCGTGATATTTTCGTTGACAATGTTGATTTTAATTTTTTTTTTTTTTTTTTTTTTTCTCATTCACGAATACTCATTGCAACTCATTCGTTCGATCGGCGTCCGAATATAAGCGTTCGAGCATCGTCAAAGAGCCTCCACGTACACTTGTTACGGCCCACCGGCAGAGTCCCTGGACGCGCATTGCTTCAAGATATTCGCAAGAGTCCGAACGAGCTCGATCGAACTATGAGTGTTCGGGATATTGAGAAATGATTGATTAAAAAAAAAAAAAAAAAAATCAATGAGCTTACATTCGCTCGCTCCTTCGTCATCTTCCGTCAATAAATATTTTGCTTTCTCGTTTATATTCAAGAGCTCAGACGCCCCTCGCTTCTCAACTCGACTTTGGACTATGAGCGTTCGACGATCTTGCAAGAGCCTCTTCGTATAGTTCGACGTCCCACTGGCAGAGTCATACCTCGACGCGCATCGCATTGAGATATTCGTCAAAGTCCGAACGAGCTCGAAAGAACTATGAGTGTTCGAGATTCTGTGGAAAAAATTATTGAAGAAAAAAAAATTCACCGACACTCGCTTGCTCGTTTATTATCTGAATCCGAAAGATATTTCGTTCACTCGTTATTTTTCAAGTGCTCATTGGCATCTCGATCCTCAGCTCGGACACCGAATATGAGCGTTCGACAATGAAGCTAGAGCCCAATCGTACGCTCGAACGGTCGACTGGGAGAGTCCCACGACGCGCATTGCTTTTCGATATTCTCAAAAGTCCGAAGATGCTCGAACGAAGTATGAGTGTTCGAGATTTTGAATGATGATTTATCGAAAAAAAATTTTATCACCACAATTCAAGTAGTCGTTCGTGATATTTTCGTTGACAATATTGATTTTGATTTTTTTTTTTTTTTTTTTTTTCCCTCTCATTCACGAATACTCATTGCCACTCATTCGTTCGATCGGCGTCCGAATATAAGCGTTCGAGCATCGTCAAAGAGCCTCCACGTACACTTGTTACGGCCCACCGGCAGAGTCCCTGGACGCGCATTGCTTCAAGATATTCGTAAGAGTCCGAACGAGCTCGATCGAACTATGAGTGTTCGGGATATTGAGAAATGATTGATTAAAAAAAAAAAAAAAAAAATCAATGAGCTTACATTCGCTCGCTCCTTCGTCATCTTCCGTCAATAAATATTTTGCTTTCTCGTTTATATTCAAGAGCTCAGACGCCCCTCGCTTCTCAACTCGACTTTGGACTATGAGCGTTCGACGATCTTGCAAGAGCCTCTTCGTATAGTTCGACGTCCCACTGGCAGAGTCATACCTCGACGCGCATCGCATTGAGATATTCGTCAAAGTCCGAACGAGCTCGAAAGAACTATGAGTGTTCGAGATTCTGTGGAAAAAATTATTGAAGAAAAAAAAATTCACCGACACTCGCTTGCTCGTTTATTATCTGAATCCGAAAGATATTTCGTTCACTCGTTATTTTTCAAGTGCTCATTGGCATCTCGATCCTCAGCTCGGACACCGAATATGAGCGTTCGACAATGAAGCTAGAGCCCAATCGTACGCTCGAACGGTCGACTGGGAGAGTCCCACGACGCGCATTGCTTTTCGATATTCTCAAAAGTCCGAAGATGCTCGAACGAAGTATGAGTGTTCGAGATTTTGAATGATGATTTATCGAAAAAAAATTTTATCACCACAATTCAAGTAGTCGTTCGTGATATTTTCGTTGACAATTTTGATTTTAATTTTTTTTTTTTTTTTTCTCTCATTCACGAATACTCATTGCCACTTATTCGTTCGATCGGCGTCCGAATATAAGCGTTCGAGCATCGTCAAAGAGCCTCCACGTACACTTGTTACGGCCCACCGGCAGAGTCCCCTGGACGCGCATTGCTTCAAGATATTCGTGAGAGTCCGAACGAGCTCGATCGAACTATGAGTGTTCGGGATATTGAGAAATGATTGATTGAAAAAAAAAAAAAAAAAAAAAAAAATCAATTAGCTTACATTCGCTCGCTCCTTCGTCATCTTCCGTCAATAAATATTTTGTTTTCTCGTTTATTTTCAAGAGCTCAGACGCCCCTCGCTTCTCAACTCGACGTCGGACTATGAGCGTTCGACGATCTTGCAAGAGCCTCTTCGTATAGTTCGACGTCCCACTGGCAGAGTCATACCTCGACGCGCATCGCATCGAGATATTCGTCAAAGTCCGAACGAGCTCGAAAGAACTATGAGTGTTCGAGATTCTGTGGAAAAAATTATTGAAGAAAAAAAAATTCACCGACACTCGCTTGCTCGTTTATTATCTGAATCCGAAAGATATTTCGTTCACTCGTTATTTTTCAAGTGCTCATTGGCATCTCGATCCTCAGCTCGGACACCGAATATGAGCGTTCGACAATGAAGCTAGAGCCCAATCGTACGCTCGAACGGTCGACTGGGAGAGTCCCACGACGCGCATTGCTTTTCGATATTCTCAAAAGTCCGAAGATGCTCGAACGAAGTATGAGTGTTCGAGATTTTGAATGATGATTTATCGAAAAAAAATTTTATCACCACAATTCAAGTAGTCGTTCGTGATATTTTCGTTGACAATATTGATTTTGATTTTTTTTTTTTTTTTTTTTTCCCTCTCATTCACGAATACTCATTGCCACTCATTCGTTCGATCGGCGTCCGAATATAAGCGTTCGAGCATCGTCAAAGAGCCTCCACGTACACTTGTTACGGCCCACCGGCAGAGTCCCTGGACGCGCATTGCTTCAAGATATTCGTAAGAGTCCGAACGAGCTCGATCGAACTATGAGTTTTCGGGATATTGAGAAATGATTGATTGAAAGAAAAACAAAAAAAAAATCAATTAGCTTACATTCGCTCGCTCCTTCGTCATCTTCCGTCAATAAATATTTTGCTTTCTCGTTTATTTTCAAGAGCTCAGACGCCCCTCGCTTCTCAACTCGACGTCGGACTATGAGCGTTCGACGATCTTGCAAGAGCCTCTTCGTATAGTTCGACGTCCCACTGGCAGAGTCATACCTCGACGCGCATCGCATCGAGATATTCGTCAAAGTCCGAACGAGCTCGAAAGAACTATGAGTGTTCGAGATTCTGTGGAAAAAATTATTGAAGAAAAAAAAAATTCACCGACACTCGCTTGCTCGTTTATTATCTAAATCCGAAAGATATTTCGTTCACTCGTTATTTTTCAAGTGCTCATTGGCATCTCGATCCTCAGCTCGGACACCGAATATGAGCGTTCGACAATGAAGCTAGAGCCCAATCGTACGCTCGAACGGTCGACTGGGAGAGTCCCACGACGCGCATTGCTTTTCGATATTCTCAAAAGTCCGAAGATGCTCGAACGAAGTATGAGTGTTCGAGATTTTGAATGATGATTTATCGAAAAAAAATTTTATCACCACAATTCAAGTAGTCGTTCGTGATATTTTCGTTGACAATATTGATTTTGATTTTTTTTTTTTTTTTTTTTTTCCCTCTCATTCACGAATACTCATTGCCACTCATTCGTTCGATCGGCGTCCGAATATAAGCGTTCGAGCATCGTCAAAGAGCCTCCACGTACACTTGTTACGGCCCACCGGCAGAGTCCCTGGACGCGCATTGCTTCAAGATATTCGTAAGAGTCCGAACGAGCTCGATCGAACTATGAGTTTTCGGGATATTGAGAAATGATTGATTGAAAGAAAAACAAAAAAAAAAATCAATTAGCTTACATTCGCTCGCTCCTTCGTCATCTTCCGTCAATAAATATTTTGCTTTCTCGTTTATTTTCAAGAGCTCAGACGCCCCTCGCTTCTCAACTCGACGTCGGACTATGAGCGTTCGACGTCTTGCAAGAGCCTCTTCGTATAGTTCGACGTCCCACTGGCAGAGTCATACCTCGACGCGCATCGCATCGAGATATTCGTCAAAGTCCGAACGAGCTCGAAAGAACTATGAGTGTTCGAGATTCTGTGGAAAAAATTATTGAAGAAAAAAAAATTCACCGACACTCGCTTGCTCGTTTATTATCTGAATCCGAAAGATATTTCGTTCACTCGTTATTTTTCAAGTGCTCATTGGCATCTCGATCCTCAGCTCGGACACCGAATATGAGCGTTCGACAATGAAGCTAGAGCCCAATCGTACGCTCGAACGGTCGACTGGGAGAGTCCCACGACGCGCATTGCTTTTCGATATTCTCAAAAGTCCGAAGATGCTCGAACGAAGTATGAGTGTTCGAGATTTTGAATGATGATTTATCGAAAAAAAATTTTATCACCACAATTCAAGTAGTC
>CAMPGC010000136.1:0-12500 GCA_946863875.1 Alloplasta piceator
TTGGCGGCCACGAGCTCATGCACTTCTCCGGTCACCTTGTTCGCACGCTGCATGTTCAGCTGCAGCACCCTAATCTGAAATTCCCTATTGGGTCTGACTCTATTGGGGTTGCCACGCGGGACAACCGGGACGATTTCACGAGCCGCTGGTCGCTGTCGGTCGGGAACGCGAGGGGGGGTCGCGATCGCGTCGATTTCGTCGTTCCCAGCTTCAATTTCGCGCTGAGCCACTGGTGTCCGACTAACGGTCACGATTTCACGCACGATTGCATCACAACGTTCTACCCTAACGATGGTACGAAGGCCAAGATCGAAAACCTGCCCTGGGTTCGGAACGCCAGCGGCTCGAGGAGCACCCTCGGGGACACGTGGGCACGGAACTTTTTTCGACGAGCGCGCGCGAGTTGGGCAGATGGAAGGGAGAGCGTAGTCGAGGACCTGGATTGAAGCCGCAGACGCGTGTGCCCTCGTGACCCGACGAGTGCTCGACTCCGCAGCGGATTGACCCTTACCTCCTTTAGCGGTGGACGATGTTCCTCCTTGTCTCGGATGGGCTTCCGGACTCGCTTCCTTCCTTCTCGTAGATTTTTGTTTGTTCGTTCCCATCTTTGTCCCACGAGTAATGCGGAAAGGTTATTCCCGGTTGACAGAGCCGCTTGTCCACCTCTAGAACCTGTTGTTTACCAACCATCACCAATCGCTAATCCGACGACGTCCCCGCGCTTGAGATAGGCGCGAAACCTCCTCCTGCTACGATGATATCGCCGCGAAGTTCAGCTTAGCCTTGAGGGTTGACTGGGGGTCGCGAGGTCGCCGAACCTCTCACACCGGTGAAGCCGGTGCCCCTTGCGTTGCCTGAAACCTTATCAAATCTAGTATAATCTAGTCTTATCTAAGTTAATCTAGACTAGTGGTAAGTATCAATGGGAGAGGGAGGGCTGCAAGCACAAAGTATTTGAGAGTAGTCCTATCAAGGTACAAGGACGAAAACGGGCAAAGAAACCCGTTGGGAAACTCCTCCAGAACTTGAAAACCGACAAATCGGGGAGAAACTCGTTAAAATCCGAACTCCAAACTTATAAAGAACCGACAAATCGGGGAGAAACCCATTTGGAGCGATAATAATTATTGAAGGAAACCCACTGCCCACGCTGCCGAGAGCATCCTACAGACACAGCTCTGGACAGCCCGAGCCCGCCGACGCGCCAGCACTAGAAAGCATACTCCCAGAACGGATTGTCTCGAGGTTATCGTCCTCCGTGCTCATCCAGCACATCCGAAACGAGACGCAGGTAGTCGCCACCCATGTTCAGGAATTCCGATACAAAGAGCAGCCCCAGTGCGCCGGAACGGAGTGCCCAGACCGTAACCCCAGGAGGGTCAAACCCACCCACTATCAGGAGATAATAGGAGAAGGATGAGGTCGTTGGGGGATGACGAGCCCCCAAGGCGTCCGAAGCCCGCGCGTACCAACCCTAGCAAGCGCACAGACCAAAATCCAATCTGGGCTGTCTCCGTTTGTCTTCATTTGTGCTCGACGACACATCCGAAAAGGAGATTGCTATCCACAGCATGTATCAGGTCCCGTTGATTGGAAAAGAATCCCCACGCCGGCCGAATCGGGTCAGCCCAGACAACGACCCACCCGAGGAGAATCCATCCTCCGAGAGGCAATTCAAAATAAAATAAAACAACGACGTCGAGTAACGAGAGATGAAGAAGAATAAAACAGAGCTACGATGAAGAAAGGAGGAAAGAGGTGATGTAGTTGGATCAAACAGGGTGAAGTTCAATAAAATTAAATTAAATTAAGTTAGCTTAACGACCCCCCTGGTTCCCTCACCGCCGAAGCCTCTCTAGCGACTCCGGTAGTGTGGGGCCCTGGCCAGGTCACCTGAAAACCAGAACCTGCTTCTCGGTAGATCACGGCTTTCGTGGTACCAGGCAGAGGCCTGTTTCAATTCAGGCGGATGCTATACGGACTCACGAACGCTCCCGCCACGTTTCAACGTATGTTGGACCGACTTATCGGTGCGGAAATGTATCCGCACGTTTTCGTATATCTCGGCGATATAACCATCGTCACGAGGACCTTCGACGAGTACTGGACATGGCTCCGAAGAGTCCTCGACAAGATCTTGTCTGCGGGCCTCGCGATTGACCGTGAGAAGAGTGAGTTTTGCCGCTCTCAAGTCCGCTACCTCGGCTTCTCGGTCAACAGCAAAGGCCTTGAGGTCGATCCCGAAAAGATCTCGCCTATTCTTGATTTTCCCGTACCGAGGAACCTTTGCCAATTATGTCGGTTCCTCGGCATGGCATCCTGGTATCGTTGTTTCATACCGGAGTTTGCCACGATTGCGGAGCCGCTGACGCGTCTCGCAAAAAAGGACAACCCCTAGAGGTGGGATCCTGAGCAGCAGACTGCTCTCGATGCACTGAAACAGCGGCTGACGAGCACACCCACGCTCGCCTGCCCAGACTTCTCGCTCCCGTTCACGCTCCAAACGGATGCCAGTGGCGTCGGGCTGAGCGCTGTGCTAACGCAAGTGATCCATGGTCACGAACGCGTTATCGCTTATGCGAGTCGCGCTCTGTCGGCACCTGAAAGGAAATATTCCGTGATCAAATAAGAGTGCCTTGCGGTGCTCTGGTCGATACGAAAGTTTCGATGCTACCTTGAGGGATACTCTTTTACGGTTATTACGGACCGCAACAACTTGCGATGGTTACATAACCTGAAGAATCCCACGGGTTGGTTCGCTCGTTGGGCTTCAAAGTTGCTGGAATACAGCTTCGTCGGACAAGTTCCTGGAAGCTCGTGCTGACCCGCAAATCCCGACCGGCTGTCTTAGACGAATGCCATGCGCTACCGCAAGCCGGCCATTTGGGCGTCGAGAAGACGTATCGACGTTTAGCGACGAGCTACTATTGGCCTGGCATGTTCAAGGACGTGACGGCTCACGTGCAGCAGTGTGACACCTGCCAACGCTGCAAAGTGAAACAAGTTCCCGCTGGTCTGATAGGGCATCGCGTAGTCGAGGAGCCCTGGACGACCATTGCTACTGACATCACGGGTCCAGTCACCTGCTCGGTGGCTGGAAACTCATATGTTCTCGTCATTCAAGACCTGTACACAAAGTGGATAGAGGTCTGCCCGCTGCGCAAAGCCAACGGGAAGATGATCTAGAAAGCTCTCGACGACTTAGTCGTGACTCGATGGGAAGCCCCGCAAGTCTTCATCATGGACAACGGCACCGAGTTCATTAACCGGGACGTGCGTTAGTTTACCGAGCGAGTGGGTATACGGCATAGCACTACGCCACCGTACCACACACAAGCGAACCCTACCGAGCGGGTGAACCGCGTGGTCAAAACCATGTTCCGCGCGTTCCTTGGTGCAGGCCATCGATAATGGGACCACCTCTTGCACTAATTTCGTTTTGTGTACAACATGGCGCATCATAGCTCTTTGCAGGCCACGCTTGCGTTCGCGAACTTCGCTCGCGAACCCTCTGCTGCTGCCGTACTACGACGCGCGGATGAGGGTGATCCCGAAATCACTCCTCTCCCCCACAAGGAATGGATGAGAGGAATGGCCCGCTTGGACACCCTGCGGACGGCATTCGCTCACGCTCTCGACGGAGCCTTTTGGAAGCAATCCGAGCAGTACAACGCTCGTCACCGGGATCGCACGTTTGAGGTGGGAGATCTCGTCTTGTGGCGGGCTCATACGCTATCGCCCGCGGCACGACACGTATCGGCCACTCTCTCGCCACCCTTCGAAGAAACGTACATAGTTTCGAAGCGTCTCTCGCAGGTAGTCTACGAAATATCCGATCTCGGCGGGCGATCTAAAGGAAAAATCTCCGTCCAGAACCTCAAACCCTACAGACCACCCGATCTACCGGACTAACCATTTCCCTAGTTACAGGATCTCGAGATAGCCGACTCAAACTTTTCCGAGGACGACCATATGGTCATCGCCGAGGGGAGCCCGGCATCATGGTTCGATGACATCCTGAGGGCCACGGCGAGCCTTGGCTCGCCCGTGCAGTCAGCCCCCGCCTGCGTGACACCAGACGCTACGTGGGAGTTGCTGCAAGTGTGCGCTGCGGCGCTGCGGGACGCCAACACTAAGGACGTGGAGGGGCTCGTGAAATCCATCCGCGAGTTCTCGAACTGGGTGGTGCAACCGGCACCCCCGTCAGGCGAGACCCCGGGTACTCCAAACCCGTTATGGCCACCCAGCACGACGGCACCAGAATCCCCTACCGTGACGCCCCGGCGCGCTGCCAGATCGTTGCAGGTGTCGGGCCCAGCAACAACGACAATAGCGGGAGCGCTCCCGAGGCGGGACCCGGAGCCGACCGCTCTGGGGAACCTCGTAGCTACCAACTCGCTAGGGCTGGCTGAACCATCCACCTCGGGCCAAGAGCCAGCCGCCCGCGAAGGCCCCGCTCCCGATACACAACGGTCCCGAGTAGGCCCCGTGCGCTCCCGCCGTGCCGCCCTCGAGCGAGCTTGCTACGACTATGGTGAGCCCGGGCACTGCTACTCGCAATGTCCGCACGGCTCCCCGACGAAAACGTTCTGCCACCGCTGCGGTCGGAAGGGCAAGACCCTCAGGACGTGCCCCAGCTGCAGCCGAGAATGGCGGCGCCAAGGGCCCTACGTACCGACAGTGGGACGGAACGTCCCCCGGGACGAGTTGAGGAGTGCGCAGATTGCTCGAGCCTCAGCCAAACCCTCGCGCGCCCCGATGGCCGCCCCGGTGGAGGTTGCGGCTCCCCCGGCAGATCTCGGCGCCAAGCGCAAAAGGACGCGCATTCGGAGGGCGAGGAGAAGCAAGCAGGCGCCGGTTTGAGGCTAGGCGCGCCTCGCCGCTCTCGTCGGGGATCTTTTGAACCCCCAGATCTCGTACATGGCCGAAGCCATGGCTCTCGTTAGAAGGACTACGCGTTCTTGATCTCGCCGAATTGCCGCAGGCCACAGCTCTCGTTGAAGCGACCAGGAGTTCTCGTGTTCGCCAAAGGGCCTCGGGCCCCAACCTCGTGATCAATCACAGGTTGGAGTGAACCTTGTAAGAACCAAGGATCCTAGCTGTCGTAAAGTGAGTCAATAAACCCTTGATCTCGTGAAAAAAATACCTGGCTTCGGGAATCCAGCTCCCGTCACCGGTTAAATGACCGCGGCTCTCGCCAGGGGCCTTCGGGCCCAGATCTTGCCATGCTCTCGCGACCTAACAGAGTCCTACAAGAGGCTGGAGGGGAGTCACCGCCGCAAACGCTACGGTTACGCTCTCGTCATGGATTCAAGGATCCAGATCACGCAACGCTCTCGGAACCGCATAGGACGGGAGGATAATAAGAAGGTAAGCCATACCGGTAATCTTGGTAAGTCCAATCCCACTTTTATAATGCCGTCCATAATCATGCGTGTTCAATGGCGGCCATAAACTGGCCACTCAGGATTATTTTTTATTTCTCGCAAACCTTCTCGTGCGAGTGCGATCACGCATTTGGCAAATGCTCTCGTCTCCCAGACATGAATCATGCTGCCGTTAGTGACCTGGGAGGGAAAGTTCCGCCGAAAAGGATCGGCGTCAGAACAGATCTCGTAAAAATAACCTCTTGACACCCTCATTGGCGCAAGGAGTAGTCGATACGAGATGTTGCACTCCTGGATCCACAGCCCGTGATTAGGAGTTGTGACGTGATTTTTCAGAATCACGGACACAAAGCCAGAAACGCTCTCGCAAAAATGTATTGTTCTCGCTTTGCTGCCCGATTCGGTAAGATAAGGATAACGTGCTCTCGCCTTAGTCGCGTTTCGAGCACGTGACGAATGTTTTTGGTATTGATTCGGTTAGGACAAGTTTAGAAAAGATCGCGCGCTCGAATCCGTCGGAAAAAATATGTCTCCAGGTAATGAGTTGTCCGACGGAGGAGAGCGCCCAACGAGAAGTCTTGGTGGAATTGTCAGAGGTCCGGCTGCGATGCCGGCGCCCTAGCGTCGAAGGAACCACGAGCTGGAGAGGAGGCGGAGATTGTTACGGGCAATGGCTGAGAAGCATTGCGCCACGTTGAGTAGAGTAGAGCCTCGCTTTCGCTCAGGTTCCAGGGGAAGCTGTCACCGAGATCCTCAGCACGCTACCGAGGATGATAATTCTCCAATCACGCTCTCAGATACGTGAGAAAAGAGGAATAATGAGGCAGCAGCTATCTGTCAGAGAATTTGGATAATTATTCCAAATTCTCGACAAGAGATCAGAGAGTCGGTCTCCGATCGCCGTCGCGTAAGACCTCTCGCTCTCGCTATTGTGTCCGCTTTGTGTTAACGCGTGATCTCACTCTCTCTCGTTCGCGCTCCGTGTAACGTATTTCGCTCTTGCCTGGGCGGTATACGCGTGCCCCGCGGCTGTGTGTGTGCCCATTGATTCGACACGTGCTCTCGCATCCTAGTAATGAAGGAAATTCTTTTTGCTCTCGATGAATATCCCCTTGAGATATTCAAGCGCAGTGTGCAGTGCATCGGTACTGAGTTCTCGTGTTTCGGCAGAAATGGATCTCGCAACCCTCTGAAGAAAGAAATATCGTTCAGGCTAGCCATTCGTACGTTACGAGTCTGCTCACGGTCCCGCGCTACTTGCTGACATTCAACTCCGACCCTCTCTACCATAACCCGCATCCTGAGTGGCCGCGCATTTCTGCAACCGCTCATCCTCGTTCGTACGTTCCGTTATTTTGTCCTGTACTGTTTTGTCCGTGCAGAAATCGAGGTGTCCCCACTCGATTCCCAGTTCAGTCCGGTTAACCCGGCGGCGAAATAAAAGGTGCATTCGTGGAGTCGAGCCCTTCTCACTCGATTCCCCGTCGTGACCGGTTTGTCAATTTCCGGGGAAATAAAAATTAACTGGTGCTTGCCGGCATGTGGAACGCTACGTGCAGGAGTGACGGCCGAAGGTGACGGACCCGTTATCGTTCGATCTCGATGAAAGAAAAGAAATCCGTCACACTGTATATCACTGTATATGCCTTTATATACCTGTATATACCTGTACATACCAGTATATACCTGTAAATACCTGTAAATACCAGTATATACCTGTATATACCTGTATATACCTGTATATACCAGTATATACTTGTATAAACCTATATATACATGTATATACCTATATATACCTGTATATGCCTTTATATACCTGTATATGAAGGATTCGCTATCAATTCAGCCACTTTTTTTCGACCATCTCAGATGTGCCCTATAATTGATTATATCAAAGTGCTAATAAAAGGCATTCTCTGTGAATTTTTTCAGTTTTCTTAATTCAAAATTTTAGAAATCGCCGTTTTTTTTCCAAATGAATATATCTCGACAACTTGAAGTAACTGAAAAAAATGTCTTTACATAAAAGTTGTAGTTTCGTGTTAGCATTCGAGCGAAATATTTGAAATAATTTTAACGTTCTGGTAACGCTGATTTTTTCACCAAAAAAGGGGATAATTATTTTTTTTATTTAAAAAAGGCCATTTTTTGCTGAAAAAATTACAGAGTCTTTCAGTATATCTGACGATATCACAAAAAAATCGCCAGAGTGGTACGGATTGAGGTTCTAGGGTAAAAAAATGAAACCACACAAATTAATGTTTTTCTACCGGAACCTCGTTAACATATCTCGGAAACATGAAGTGACTGAAGAAAAATGTCTCTGCATAAAAGTTGTAGTTTTGTGTCAGCTTTCGAGCGGAATATTTGAAACAATTTTTACGTTTCGGTAACGCTGATTTTTTACCAAAAAAGGGAGAATTATTTTTGTATTCAAAAACAGCTGTTTTTATTTGGCTGGAGAAATTATAGTCTTCTAGTATATCTGACGATATCGCGAAAAAATCGCCAGAGTGGCACGGATTGAGGTTCCAGTAGAAAAAAAAATAATTTGTGTGGTTTCATTTTTTTTACCCTAGAACCTCGATCTGTGCCACTTTGGCGATTTTTTTGCGATATCGTCAAATATACAGGAAGACTGTAATTTTTGGAGCCAAGTAAAGAGGGCTTTTTTTGAATAACAAAATAATTTCCCCCTTTTTTTGGTAAAAAATCAGCGTTACGAGAACGTAAAAATTATTTCAAATATTCTGCTAGAAAGCTAAGACAAAACTACAACTTTTATGTGCAGACATTTTTTTTCAGTAACTTCAAGTTTCCGAGATATGCTAACGAGGTTTCGGTAGCAAAAAAAATCAATTCGTGTGGTTTCCTTTTTTTACTCTAGAACCTCGATACGTGCCACTCTGGCCATTTTTTTGCGATATTGTCAGGTATACTGAAAGACTGTAATTTTTTCAGCCGAAAAATGGCCTTTTTTTAATAAAAAAAAAATTATCCCCTTTTTTGGTAAAAAATCAGCGTTACCGGAACGTAAAAATTATTTCAAATATTGCGCTCGAATGCTAACACAAGACTACAACTTTTATGTATTGACTTTTTTTTCAGCTACTTCAAGTTTCCGAGATATATTCATTTGGAAAAAAAACGGCGATTTCTAAAATTTTGAATTGAAAAATCTGAAAAAATTCACATAGAATGCCTTTTAGTAGCACTTTGATATAACCAATTATGGAGCACGTCTAAGATGGTCGAAATAAACGTGGCTGAATTGACAAAAGATCCCTCATACACCGGTATATACCAGTACATACCTGTATATACCTGTATATACCTGTCTATGTTTATATATATAAACATATTTATATATCGCTATATATACATAGATATGTTTTATATATATAGATCATGCCATATATACATAAATATTCTTTATATATATGGAAATGTCATATATAACGCTATATATATGCTTTACATATATAGATGATGCTATATATAAAGCTGCAAACATATTCGTACATATGTTGTTATGTGTATAGATAAATGCATCGATAATGCATATCAGATCGCCTACGCATAGTGAGACGAAAGAGAGCAGCACGCGCCGTGTCTGTTGCACACACTTATATTTTCTCACTACTCATACAAGCTCCTCTCTATGAAATCGAATCACATCGCTTATGTACGGGCTTGTATATCTATAAGCGTTCCCACGAAACTGTTGGAGAATTTTTCTGATGATAAACATTTGGAATGATTGGCCCAATATTATATCTCAGCATCACGTAGGCGGAAAAAAAATAATGTTATCAATAGAAAGCTAATTTTTTTTTAAGAAAAGTATATTCGTAAATGTTAAAAAAGTTGTCTCTTTGCTTAGTAATATCGAATTGAAGTGTAAAAGTGGCGTGGATCGAGGCATATTCGCGTATTGAAGAGTGCGCGGCGTCTCGACTAAGGCTCCCAGTTTTTTTAATACTTGGCTTCGAGTCACTGCCGCGACTCTTGATATACGTGTATATACTAGTACATACCGTATATGCCTTCATATACCTGTATATATCTGTATATGCCTTTATATACCAGTTGTAACGCGGTTTTTTTTGCCGCGTTACAAAGACGAGAACAACAATGTCGAAAATGCACTCTGTCCTCGTCATGAGAGCTACACCTGCCGATTCCGAAAAGAGTTCGATTAAGAGCAACATACTTTCTATTAATTCCGAACGAACCGGTAAATTTCATGTATCAAGGGAGACATCGAGCATGAAAGGACAAGGAACGACGGTGATATCGGCAACACTCGTCCATCTACGACATCGAATTGCGCTTCCCAGAGGCAAAAAGAGGGAGGAAAAACATCGAGGTTCCGATTCCCTGCCGACGCTGAGAATACCGAGTCTTCAAAATCAACCAGGGAGATGAACATCGATCAAGGGCTAGGAACGTTACAGCGAAGCGATATTTCCAGGCGAAATGCAAGACAGCGTGGCGCCAGTACCGGTGATGAAGCGTATAAATTAAGACAGAGTGGGGGGGGGGGGGAGTAATGATAAGAGAGGGACTCGTGGCGATAGCGGACCGGCGTAGACGTTGGGACAAAAGAATAGACGGGTGAAAAAAGAGATTTCATCTGAGGAGAATATTAGAGCCGATATTTCGAGCCAAATTGTTGAACATCGTCTGCGATAGACCCGGTGAGTCAACGTTACGCATCCGCTCATTATTTGTTTGAATCTTTTTTTTTTATTATTGAACCATTATTTGGTCTTATTTTGTGAATTTATAAAATTGGCTATCGCGCGGTACCCTCGCGCGAAGATTCGGGAGCTCGCGTGTCGTTCCGGGAATATTTACTTCGTTGTTGAGCACTCGTGTTTTATTGTGTTGTGAAATTTCCGCAGAATAATAGTGTCATCCGTTAGACAATTGAATTGTATCGGAAGTAGATTTCCTTGCGTGAGTCGTGCGTAAACTCGAGTAGAAGAAAGAATCTTACGTGGAATCGACGGGTTACCGTGAAGCGAGAGTCGTGGCGTTCATTTTCGTAAAATTGTTTTTCGTCTTGTTCCGTGTAGTTTTGTTCGTGAATTCGGCCGAGATTCCGAGACGGCGTGTGCGGCGCATGAATCGCGTGTATTAAAGAGAATTTCGGGAAAAATAAGATCTTTAATTATTTAGCAATAGAATTTAGCGTGACTCTCGCGTCACTGGAAGTGAATTTAGTTGAATTGCGAATTGTAACGTTTTTCTTTTTTTCTTTTGGTGCGAGTTCGGACGATACGCTTCTCGTATCGTTAAGGTCACATTACCACTCGTAATAAAATCGAGACGCTTAGTTAGTTTTCATTATTATTGTAAAATGCATTATTTTTAGTAATAGTTTTCTTATTTTTAATAAAATTGAAACGTGCGTAAATTCCGAAGGGTGAACCGAGTAGCCAGGACGAATTTTAGTAGGGACTTTGTATAAATTTGTGTCGAGTCACGGTTGAGTCTCGCAACCAAATTATTATCATTATGATTGGTTCAGATTCATAAGTTAAATTGTGAATAAACTTCTGAAGCGAATTTCCTGGAAGAAACTAGAATAAATCATTGCATTAATATTTTGTCAGGAATTTGGGGATTGAGTAATTTTCCTTTATCATAATGAACCGCCCCTCTACCATTCCCCAAGGCTGCAGCTACGTCAAACATCTTCTTCTCCCTTTTATTCCATCTCATAAAATCAGGCCGCATATTTCTCGGATGGCGCCCAAAATATAAAATGAACCGATTTTCGTGGAGAGGATTTTGTGGCACTGGAGTTGAGTGTGAGCGTTGTGTTTCAGGGCAATTTTTCGGTCACACTGTATATACCTGTCCATTCTTTATATATATAGAAATGTCATACATAACGCTATATATGCCTTATATATATATGGATGATGCTTTATATAAAGCTGCATACATACCTCTCTATAAAATCGTATCACATCAAAAGTCGCGATGGCGACTCGAGACAAGTACATTACCTAACCTTACCGACATAAGGAGCTTCCAGCGGACTCTATATACAGCAAGTATCTTGCTTATCAACAGGAGTATATCTATATTAAAAAATAGATTTTTTCGATTAAACTTGGAATATACGGTGTAGAACATTTTAAAAATACACGTATTGTTCGTTCTTTTTTCTCTTTCCGTCGACATCCAAATAAATGGTATAGGTGTTTGCATATGGAAGATATCGAATTTATATTGTTATTTTCCGAATATTACGACGATCATGGTTTTTCTCGTCCCTCGATTTTTCGCAGAACGAATTCCTACTGCACGAGCCAATCCCAATCGCTGATACAATTTCTGTGCTCAGTGATTAGCTCGTGGTGGGACGATAAAGCGAACCACGCAGAAATATATCTTCACACCATCTAACAGAGAATCAAACAACCAAAATGAGGATTGCAGAAACCTACGTGCCGACCATCATGTATAACCTAAAAAATAAATATCGATGCATCTGTCTTCCCGAGCAACTTCATATGTATCAATTGCAGTGTCGATTTTATTTTTTTGTTTATAAATTGTTTATCGGGTTGATATATATAGAGGATTTTAGCTAAGAAAAATTTGAAAAGATGGGTATCGAAGGTTACGCCTATGCTGCAACCATCCTTATTAGTCATATGGATGAGCATAGCCGCACGATGCCGCGATTACATGCAGCTACGCTGCTCCGATCTCCGCATCCCGTTCTTGACTCTTTCGCTTTGTAGGATGGGGGCTACGGACGTATATACAATCGCAGAAGATAAACAGAAATGATGAATAGATATATAAAAATTTAATCAAAGGAGTTTAAGCGTATTTATTATAATTTTTTCCCCTTAAATTAATACAAACAAAAAAGTTAAAAATGTTGAAAATTTTTTCAAAAAATTCTGGTTAAAATTTTGTTTTTTCAAGTTCTTAAAGGGTCGATGAAGCCCTTCGTCATCGGGGTCGAATTGATGGGGGTTCGAACAGCATTGAGGATTTCGGGACAGATCTTCCCAACAATTCGCGCAGTAAGGGTTGATTTGAGAAAATTCTCGAAAATTGGGGGGTAGGAGTGGGTAGTATGGC
>CAMPGC010000136.1:17500-32500 GCA_946863875.1 Alloplasta piceator
TCGTCGTCGTCGTCGTCGTCGTCGTCGTCGTCGTCGTCGTCGTCGTCGTCGTCGTCGTCGTCGTCGTCGTCGTCGTCGTCGTCGTCGTCGTCGTCGTCGTCGTCGTCGTCGTCGTCGTCGTCGTCGTCGTCGTCGTCGTCGTCGTCGTCGTCGTCGTCGTCGTCGTCGTCGTCGTCGTCGTCGTCGTCGTCGTCGTCGTCGTCGTCGTCGTCGTCGTCGTCGTCGTCGTCGTCGTCGTCGTCGTCGTCGTCGTCGTCGTCGTCGTCGTCGTCGTCGTCGTCGTCGTCGTCGTCGTCGTCGTCGTCGTCGTCGTCGTCGTCGTCGTCGTCGTCGTCGTCGTCGTCGTCGTCGTCGTCGTCGTCGTCGTCGTCGTCGTCGTCGTCGTCGTCGTCGTCGTCGTCGTCGTCGTCGTCGTCGTCGTCGTCGTCGTCGTCGTCGTCGTCGTCGTCGTCGTCGTCGTCGTCGTCGTCGTCGTCGTCGTCGTCGTCGTCGTCGTCGTCGTCGTCGTCGTCGTCGTCGTCGTCGTCGTCGTCGTCGTCGTCGTCGTCGTCGTCGTCGTCGTCGTCGTCGTCGTCGTCGTCGTCGTCGTCGTCGTCGTCGTCGTCGTCGTCGTCGTCGTCGTCGTCGTCGTCGTCGTCGTCGTCGTCGTCGTCGTCGTCGTCGTCGTCGTCGTCGTCGTCGTCGTCGTCGTCGTCGTCGTCGTCGTCGTCGTCGTCGTCGTCGTCGTCGTCGTCGTCGTCGTCGTCGTCGTCGTCGTCGTCGTCGTCGTCGTCGTCGTCGTCGTCGTCGTCGTCGTCGTCGTCGTCGTCGTCGTCGTCGTCGTCGTCGTCGTCGTCGTCGTCGTCGTCGTCGTCGTCGTCGTCGTCGTCGTCGTCGTCGTCGTCGTCGTCGTCGTCGTCGTCGTCGTCGTCGTCGTCGTCGTCGTCGTCGTCGTCGTCGTCGTCGTCGTCGTCGTCGTCGTCGTCGTCGTCGTCGTCGTCGTCGTCGTCGTCGTCGTCGTCGTCGTCGTCGTCGTCGTCGTCGTCGTCGTCGTCGTCGTCGTCGTCGTCGTCGTCGTCGTCGTCGTCGTCGTCGTCGTCGTCGTCGTCGTCGTCGTCGTCGTCGTCGTCGTCGTCGTCGTCGTCGTCGTCGTCGTCGTCGTCGTCGTCGTCGTCGTCGTCGTCGTCGTCGTCGTCGTCGTCGTCGTCGTCGTCGTCGTCGTCGTCGTCGTCGTCGTCGTCGTCGTCGTCGTCGTCGTCGTCGTCGTCGTCGTCGTCGTCGTCGTCGTCGTCGTCGTCGTCGTCGTCGTCGTCGTCGTCGTCGTCGTCGTCGTCGTCGTCGTCGTCGTCGTCGTCGTCGTCGTCGTCGTCGTCGTCGTCGTCGTCGTCGTCGTCGTCGTCGTCGTCGTCGTCGTCGTCGTCGTCGTCGTCGTCGTCGTCGTCGTCGTCGTCGTCGTCGTCGTCGTCGTCGTCGTCGTCGTCGTCGTCGTCGTCGTCGTCGTCGTCGTCGTCGTCGTCGTCGTCGTCGTCGTCGTCGTCGTCGTCGTCGTCGTCGTCGTCGTCGTCGTCGTCGTCGTCGTCGTCGTCGTCGTCGTCGTCGTCGTCGTCGTCGTCGTCGTCGTCGTCGTCGTCGTCGTCGTCGTCGTCGTCGTCGTCGTCGTCGTCGTCGTCGTCGTCGTCGTCGTCGTCGTCGTCGTCGTCGTCGTCGTCGTCGTCGTCGTCGTCGTCGTCGTCGTCGTCGTCGTCGTCGTCGTCGTCGTCGTCGTCGTCGTCGTCGTCGTCGTCGTCGTCGTCGTCGTCGTCGTCGTCGTCGTCGTCGTCGTCGTCGTCGTCGTCGTCGTCGTCGTCGTCGTCGTCGTCGTCGTCGTCGTCGTCGTCGTCGTCGTCGTCGTCGTCGTCGTCGTCGTCGTCGTCGTCGTCGTCGTCGTCGTCGTCGTCGTCGTCGTCGTCGTCGTCGTCGTCGTCGTCGTCGTCGTCGTCGTCGTCGTCGTCGTCGTCGTCGTCGTCGTCGTCGTCGTCGTCGTCGTCGTCGTCGTCGTCGTCGTCGTCGTCGTCGTCGTCGTCGTCGTCGTCGTCGTCGTCGTCGTCGTCGTCGTCGTCGTCGTCGTCGTCGTCGTCGTCGTCGTCGTCGTCGTCGTCGTCGTCGTCGTCGTCGTCGTCGTCGTCGTCGTCGTCGTCGTCGTCGTCGTCGTCGTCGTCGTCGTCGTCGTCGTCGTCGTCGTCGTCGTCGTCGTCGTCGTCGTCGTCGTCGTCGTCGTCGTCGTCGTCGTCGTCGTCGTCGTCGTCGTCGTCGTCGTCGTCGTCGTCGTCGTCGTCGTCGTCGTCGTCGTCGTCGTCGTCGTCGTCGTCGTCGTCGTCGTCGTCGTCGTCGTCGTCGTCGTCGTCGTCGTCGTCGTCGTCGTCGTCGTCGTCGTCGTCGTCGTCGTCGTCGTCGTCGTCGTCGTCGTCGTCGTCGTCGTCGTCGTCGTCGTCGTCGTCGTCGTCGTCGTCGTCGTCGTCGTCGTCGTCGTCGTCGTCGTCGTCGTCGTCGTCGTCGTCGTCGTCGTCGTCGTCGTCGTCGTCGTCGTCGTCGTCGTCGTCGTCGTCGTCGTCGTCGTCGTCGTCGTCGTCGTCGTCGTCGTCGTCGTCGTCGTCGTCGTCGTCGTCGTCGTCGTCGTCGTCGTCGTCGTCGTCGTCGTCGTCGTCGTCGTCGTCGTCGTCGTCGTCGTCGTCGTCGTCGTCGTCGTCGTCGTCGTCGTCGTCGTCGTCGTCGTCGTCGTCGTCGTCGTCGTCGTCGTCGTCGTCGTCGTCGTCGTCGTCGTCGTCGTCGTCGTCGTCGTCGTCGTCGTCGTCGTCGTCGTCGTCGTCGTCGTCGTCGTCGTCGTCGTCGTCGTCGTCGTCGTCGTCGTCGTCGTCGTCGTCGTCGTCGTCGTCGTCGTCGTCGTCGTCGTCGTCGTCGTCGTCGTCGTCGTCGTCGTCGTCGTCGTCGTCGTCGTCGTCGTCGTCGTCGTCGTCGTCGTCGTCGTCGTCGTCGTCGTCGTCGTCGTCGTCGTCGTCGTCGTCGTCGTCGTCGTCGTCGTCGTCGTCGTCGTCGTCGTCGTCGTCGTCGTCGTCGTCGTCGTCGTCGTCGTCGTCGTCGTCGTCGTCGTCGTCGTCGTCGTCGTCGTCGTCGTCGTCGTCGTCGTCGTCGTCGTCGTCGTCGTCGTCGTCGTCGTCGTCGTCGTCGTCGTCGTCGTCGTCGTCGTCGTCGTCGTCGTCGTCGTCGTCGTCGTCGTCGTCGTCGTCGTCGTCGTCGTCGTCGTCGTCGTCGTCGTCGTCGTCGTCGTCGTCGTCGTCGTCGTCGTCGTCGTCGTCGTCGTCGTCGTCGTCGTCGTCGTCGTCGTCGTCGTCGTCGTCGTCGTCGTCGTCGTCGTCGTCGTCGTCGTCGTCGTCGTCGTCGTCGTCGTCGTCGTCGTCGTCGTCGTCGTCGTCGTCGTCGTCGTCGTCGTCGTCGTCGTCGTCGTCGTCGTCGTCGTCGTCGTCGTCGTCGTCGTCGTCGTCGTCGTCGTCGTCGTCGTCGTCGTCGTCGTCGTCGTCGTCGTCGTCGTCGTCGTCGTCGTCGTCGTCGTCGTCGTCGTCGTCGTCGTCGTCGTCGTCGTCGTCGTCGTCGTCGTCGTCGTCGTCGTCGTCGTCGTCGTCGTCGTCGTCGTCGTCGTCGTCGTCGTCGTCGTCGTCGTCGTCGTCGTCGTCGTCGTCGTCGTCGTCGTCGTCGTCGTCGTCGTCGTCGTCGTCGTCGTCGTCGTCGTCGTCGTCGTCGTCGTCGTCGTCGTCGTCGTCGTCGTCGTCGTCGTCGTCGTCGTCGTCGTCGTCGTCGTCGTCGTCGTCGTCGTCGTCGTCGTCGTCGTCGTCGTCGTCGTCGTCGTCGTCGTCGTCGTCGTCGTCGTCGTCGTCGTCGTCGTCGTCGTCGTCGTCGTCGTCGTCGTCGTCGTCGTCGTCGTCGTCGTCGTCGTCGTCGTCGTCGTCGTCGTCGTCGTCGTCGTCGTCGTCGTCGTCGTCGTCGTCGTCGTCGTCGTCGTCGTCGTCGTCGTCGTCGTCGTCGTCGTCGTCGTCGTCGTCGTCGTCGTCGTCGTCGTCGTCGTCGTCGTCGTCGTCGTCGTCGTCGTCGTCGTCGTCGTCGTCGTCGTCGTCGTCGTCGTCGTCGTCGTCGTCGTCGTCGTCGTCGTCGTCGTCGTCGTCGTCGTCGTCGTCGTCGTCGTCGTCGTCGTCGTCGTCGTCGTCGTCGTCGTCGTCGTCGTCGTCGTCGTCGTCGTCGTCGTCGTCGTCGTCGTCGTCGTCGTCGTCGTCGTCGTCGTCGTCGTCGTCGTCGTCGTCGTCGTCGTCGTCGTCGTCGTCGTCGTCGTCGTCGTCGTCGTCGTCGTCGTCGTCGTCGTCGTCGTCGTCGTCGTCGTCGTCGTCGTCGTCGTCGTCGTCGTCGTCGTCGTCGTCGTCGTCGTCGTCGTCGTCGTCGTCGTCGTCGTCGTCGTCGTCGTCGTCGTCGTCGTCGTCGTCGTCGTCGTCGTCGTCGTCGTCGTCGTCGTCGTCGTCGTCGTCGTCGTCGTCGTCGTCGTCGTCGTCGTCGTCGTCGTCGTCGTCGTCGTCGTCGTCGTCGTCGTCGTCGTCGTCGTCGTCGTCGTCGTCGTCGTCGTCGTCGTCGTCGTCGTCGTCGTCGTCGTCGTCGTCGTCGTCGTCGTCGTCGTCGTCGTCGTCGTCGTCGTCGTCGTCGTCGTCGTCGTCGTCGTCGTCGTCGTCGTCGTCGTCGTCGTCGTCGTCGTCGTCGTCGTCGTCGTCGTCGTCGTCGTCGTCGTCGTCGTCGTCGTCGTCGTCGTCGTCGTCGTCGTCGTCGTCGTCGTCGTCGTCGTCGTCGTCGTCGTCGTCGTCGTCGTCGTCGTCGTCGTCGTCGTCGTCGTCGTCGTCGTCGTCGTCGTCGTCGTCGTCGTCGTCGTCGTCGTCGTCGTCGTCGTCGTCGTCGTCGTCGTCGTCGTCGTCGTCGTCGTCGTCGTCGTCGTCGTCGTCGTCGTCGTCGTCGTCGTCGTCGTCGTCGTCGTCGTCGTCGTCGTCGTCGTCGTCGTCGTCGTCGTCGTCGTCGTCGTCGTCGTCGTCGTCGTCGTCGTCGTCGTCGTCGTCGTCGTCGTCGTCGTCGTCGTCGTCGTCGTCGTCGTCGTCGTCGTCGTCGTCGTCGTCGTCGTCGTCGTCGTCGTCGTCGTCGTCGTCGTCGTCGTCGTCGTCGTCGTCGTCGTCGTCGTCGTCGTCGTCGTCGTCGTCGTCGTCGTCGTCGTCGTCGTCGTCGTCGTCGTCGTCGTCGTCGTCGTCGTCGTCGTCGTCGTCGTCGTCGTCGTCGTCGTCGTCGTCGTCGTCGTCGTCGTCGTCGTCGTCGTCGTCGTCGTCGTCGTCGTCGTCGTCGTCGTCGTCGTCGTCGTCGTCGTCGTCGTCGTCGTCGTCGTCGTCGTCGTCGTCGTCGTCGTCGTCGTCGTCGTCGTCGTCGTCGTCGTCGTCGTCGTCGTCGTCGTCGTCGTCGTCGTCGTCGTCGTCGTCGTCGTCGTCGTCGTCGTCGTCGTCGTCGTCGTCGTCGTCGTCGTCGTCGTCGTCGTCGTCGTCGTCGTCGTCGTCGTCGTCGTCGTCGTCGTCGTCGTCGTCGTCGTCGTCGTCGTCGTCGTCGTCGTCGTCGTCGTCGTCGTCGTCGTCGTCGTCGTCGTCGTCGTCGTCGTCGTCGTCGTCGTCGTCGTCGTCGTCGTCGTCGTCGTCGTCGTCGTCGTCGTCGTCGTCGTCGTCGTCGTCGTCGTCGTCGTCGTCGTCGTCGTCGTCGTCGTCGTCGTCGTCGTCGTCGTCGTCGTCGTCGTCGTCGTCGTCGTCGTCGTCGTCGTCGTCGTCGTCGTCGTCGTCGTCGTCGTCGTCGTCGTCGTCGTCGTCGTCGTCGTCGTCGTCGTCGTCGTCGTCGTCGTCGTCGTCGTCGTCGTCGTCGTCGTCGTCGTCGTCGTCGTCGTCGTCGTCGTCGTCGTCGTCGTCGTCGTCGTCGTCGTCGTCGTCGTCGTCGTCGTCGTCGTCGTCGTCGTCGTCGTCGTCGTCGTCGTCGTCGTCGTCGTCGTCGTCGTCGTCGTCGTCGTCGTCGTCGTCGTCGTCGTCGTCGTCGTCGTCGTCGTCGTCGTCGTCGTCGTCGTCGTCGTCGTCGTCGTCGTCGTCGTCGTCGTCGTCGTCGTCTCGTCGTCGTCGTCGTCGTCGTCGTCGTCGTCGTCGTCGTCGTCGTCGTCGTCGTCGTCGTCGTCGTCGTCGTCGTCGTCGTCGTCGTCGTCGTCGTCGTCGTCGTCGTCGTCGTCGTCGTCGTCGTCGTCGTCGTCGTCGTCGTCGTCGTCGTCGTCGTCGTCGTCGTCGTCGTCGTCGTCGTCGTCGTCGTCGTCGTCGTCGTCGTCGTCGTCGTCGTCGTCGTCGTCGTCGTCGTCGTCGTCGTCGTCGTCGTCGTCGTCGTCGTCGTCGTCGTCGTCGTCGTCGTCGTCGTCGTCGTCGTCGTCGTCGTCGTCGTCGTCGTCGTCGTCGTCGTCGTCGTCGTCGTCGTCGTCGTCGTCGTCGTCGTCGTCGTCGTCGTCGTCGTCGTCGTCGTCGTCGTCGTCGTCGTCGTCGTCGTCGTCGTCGTCGTCGTCGTCGTCGTCGTCGTCGTCGTCGTCGTCGTCGTCGTCGTCGTCGTCGTCGTCGTCGTCGTCGTCGTCGTCGTCGTCGTCGTCGTCGTCGTCGTCGTCGTCGTCGTCGTCGTCGTCGTCGTCGTCGTCGTCGTCGTCGTCGTCGTCGTCGTCGTCGTCGTCGTCGTCGTCGTCGTCGTCGTCGTCGTCGTCGTCGTCGTCGTCGTCGTCGTCGTCGTCGTCGTCGTCGTCGTCGTCGTCGTCGTCGTCGTCGTCGTCGTCGTCGTCGTCGTCGTCGTCGTCGTCGTCGTCGTCGTCGTCGTCGTCGTCGTCGTCGTCGTCGTCGTCGTCGTCGTCGTCGTCGTCGTCGTCGTCGTCGTCGTCGTCGTCGTCGTCGTCGTCGTCGTCGTCGTCGTCGTCGTCGTCGTCGTCGTCGTCGTCGTCGTCGTCGTCGTCGTCGTCGTCGTCGTCGTCGTCGTCGTCGTCGTCGTCGTCGTCGTCGTCGTCGTCGTCGTCGTCGTCGTCGTCGTCGTCGTCGTCGTCGTCGTCGTCGTCGTCGTCGTCGTCGTCGTCGTCGTCGTCGTCGTCGTCGTCGTCGTCGTCGTCGTCGTCGTCGTCGTCGTCGTCGTCGTCGTCGTCGTCGTCGTCGTCGTCGTCGTCGTCGTCGTCGTCGTCGTCGTCGTCGTCGTCGTCGTCGTCGTCGTCGTCGTCGTCGTCGTCGTCGTCGTCGTCGTCGTCGTCGTCGTCGTCGTCGTCGTCGTCGTCGTCGTCGTCGTCGTCGTCGTCGTCGTCGTCGTCGTCGTCGTCGTCGTCGTCGTCGTCGTCGTCGTCGTCGTCGTCGTCGTCGTCGTCGTCGTCGTCGTCGTCGTCGTCGTCGTCGTCGTCGTCGTCGTCGTCGTCGTCGTCGTCGTCGTCGTCGTCGTCGTCGTCGTCGTCGTCGTCGTCGTCGTCGTCGTCGTCGTCGTCGTCGTCGTCGTCGTCGTCGTCGTCGTCGTCGTCGTCGTCGTCGTCGTCGTCGTCGTCGTCGTCGTCGTCGTCGTCGTCGTCGTCGTCGTCGTCGTCGTCGTCGTCGTCGTCGTCGTCGTCGTCGTCGTCGTCGTCGTCGTCGTCGTCGTCGTCGTCGTCGTCGTCGTCGTCGTCGTCGTCGTCGTCGTCGTCGTCGTCGTCGTCGTCGTCGTCGTCGTCGTCGTCGTCGTCGTCGTCGTCGTCGTCGTCGTCGTCGTCGTCGTCGTCGTCGTCGTCGTCGTCGTCGTCGTCGTCGTCGTCGTCGTCGTCGTCGTCGTCGTCGTCGTCGTCGTCGTCGTCGTCGTCGTCGTCGTCGTCGTCGTCGTCGTCGTCGTCGTCGTCGTCGTCGTCGTCGTCGTCGTCGTCGTCGTCGTCGTCGTCGTCGTCGTCGTCGTCGTCGTCGTCGTCGTCGTCGTCGTCGTCGTCGTCGTCGTCGTCGTCGTCGTCGTCGTCGTCGTCGTCGTCGTCGTCGTCGTCGTCGTCGTCGTCGTCGTCGTCGTCGTCGTCGTCGTCGTCGTCGTCGTCGTCGTCGTCGTCGTCGTCGTCGTCGTCGTCGTCGTCGTCGTCGTCGTCGTCGTCGTCGTCGTCGTCGTCGTCGTCGTCGTCGTCGTCGTCGTCGTCGTCGTCGTCGTCGTCGTCGTCGTCGTCGTCGTCGTCGTCGTCGTCGTCGTCGTCGTCGTCGTCGTCGTCGTCGTCGTCGTCGTCGTCGTCGTCGTCGTCGTCGTCGTCGTCGTCGTCGTCGTCGTCGTCGTCGTCGTCGTCGTCGTCGTCGTCGTCGTCGTCGTCGTCGTCGTCGTCGTCGTCGTCGTCGTCGTCGTCGTCGTCGTCGTCGTCGTCGTCGTCGTCGTCGTCGTCGTCGTCGTCGTCGTCGTCGTCGTCGTCGTCGTCGTCGTCGTCGTCGTCGTCGTCGTCGTCGTCGTCGTCGTCGTCGTCGTCGTCGTCGTCGTCGTCGTCGTCGTCGTCGTCGTCGTCGTCGTCGTCGTCGTCGTCGTCGTCGTCGTCGTCGTCGTCGTCGTCGTCGTCGTCGTCGTCGTCGTCGTCGTCGTCGTCGTCGTCGTCGTCGTCGTCGTCGTCGTCGTCGTCGTCGTCGTCGTCGTCGTCGTCGTCGTCGTCGTCGTCGTCGTCGTCGTCGTCGTCGTCGTCGTCGTCGTCGTCGTCGTCGTCGTCGTCGTCGTCGTCGTCGTCGTCGTCGTCGTCGTCGTCGTCGTCGTCGTCGTCGTCGTCGTCGTCGTCGTCGTCGTCGTCGTCGTCGTCGTCGTCGTCGTCGTCGTCGTCGTCGTCGTCGTCGTCGTCGTCGTCGTCGTCGTCGTCGTCGTCGTCGTCGTCGTCGTCGTCGTCGTCGTCGTCGTCGTCGTCGTCGTCGTCGTCGTCGTCGTCGTCGTCGTCGTCGTCGTCGTCGTCGTCGTCGTCGTCGTCGTCGTCGTCGTCGTCGTCGTCGTCGTCGTCGTCGTCGTCGTCGTCGTCGTCGTCGTCGTCGTCGTCGTCGTCGTCGTCGTCGTCGTCGTCGTCGTCGTCGTCGTCGTCGTCGTCGTCGTCGTCGTCGTCGTCGTCGTCGTCGTCGTCGTCGTCGTCGTCGTCGTCGTCGTCGTCGTCGTCGTCGTCGTCGTCGTCGTCGTCGTCGTCGTCGTCGTCGTCGTCGTCGTCGTCGTCGTCGTCGTCGTCGTCGTCGTCGTCGTCGTCGTCGTCGTCGTCGTCGTCGTCGTCGTCGTCGTCGTCGTCGTCGTCGTCGTCGTCGTCGTCGTCGTCGTCGTCGTCGTCGTCGTCGTCGTCGTCGTCGTCGTCGTCGTCGTCGTCGTCGTCGTCGTCGTCGTCGTCGTCGTCGTCGTCGTCGTCGTCGTCGTCGTCGTCGTCGTCGTCGTCGTCGTCGTCGTCGTCGTCGTCGTCGTCGTCGTCGTCGTCGTCGTCGTCGTCGTCGTCGTCGTCGTCGTCGTCGTCGTCGTCGTCGTCGTCGTCGTCGTCGTCGTCGTCGTCGTCGTCGTCGTCGTCGTCGTCGTCGTCGTCGTCGTCGTCGTCGTCGTCGTCGTCGTCGTCGTCGTCGTCGTCGTCGTCGTCGTCGTCGTCGTCGTCGTCGTCGTCGTCGTCGTCGTCGTCGTCGTCGTCGTCGTCGTCGTCGTCGTCGTCGTCGTCGTCGTCGTCGTCGTCGTCGTCGTCGTCGTCGTCGTCGTCGTCGTCGTCGTCGTCGTCGTCGTCGTCGTCGTCGTCGTCGTCGTCGTCGTCGTCGTCGTCGTCGTCGTCGTCGTCGTCGTCGTCGTCGTCGTCGTCGTCGTCGTCGTCGTCGTCGTCGTCGTCGTCGTCGTCGTCGTCGTCGTCGTCGTCGTCGTCGTCGTCGTCGTCGTCGTCGTCGTCGTCGTCGTCGTCGTCGTCGTCGTCGTCGTCGTCGTCGTCGTCGTCGTCGTCGTCGTCGTCGTCGTCGTCGTCGTCGTCGTCGTCGTCGTCGTCGTCGTCGTCGTCGTCGTCGTCGTCGTCGTCGTCGTCGTCGTCGTCGTCGTCGTCGTCGTCGTCGTCGTCGTCGTCGTCGTCGTCGTCGTCGTCGTCGTCGTCGTCGTCGTCGTCGTCGTCGTCGTCGTCGTCGTCGTCGTCGTCGTCGTCGTCGTCGTCGTCGTCGTCGTCGTCGTCGTCGTCGTCGTCGTCGTCGTCGTCGTCGTCGTCGTCGTCGTCGTCGTCGTCGTCGTCGTCGTCGTCGTCGTCGTCGTCGTCGTCGTCGTCGTCGTCGTCGTCGTCGTCGTCGTCGTCGTCGTCGTCGTCGTCGTCGTCGTCGTCGTCGTCGTCGTCGTCGTCGTCGTCGTCGTCGTCGTCGTCGTCGTCGTCGTCGTCGTCGTCGTCGTCGTCGTCGTCGTCGTCGTCGTCGTCGTCGTCGTCGTCGTCGTCGTCGTCGTCGTCGTCGTCGTCGTCGTCGTCGTCGTCGTCGTCGTCGTCGTCGTCGTCGTCGTCGTCGTCGTCGTCGTCGTCGTCGTCGTCGTCGTCGTCGTCGTCGTCGTCGTCGTCGTCGTCGTCGTCGTCGTCGTCGTCGTCGTCGTCGTCGTCGTCGTCGTCGTCGTCGTCGTCGTCGTCGTCGTCGTCGTCGTCGTCGTCGTCGTCGTCGTCGTCGTCGTCGTCGTCGTCGTCGTCGTCGTCGTCGTCGTCGTCGTCGTCGTCGTCGTCGTCGTCGTCGTCGTCGTCGTCGTCGTCGTCGTCGTCGTCGTCGTCGTCGTCGTCGTCGTCGTCGTCGTCGTCGTCGTCGTCGTCGTCGTCGTCGTCGTCGTCGTCGTCGTCGTCGTCGTCGTCGTCGTCGTCGTCGTCGTCGTCGTCGTCGTCGTCGTCGTCGTCGTCGTCGTCGTCGTCGTCGTCGTCGTCGTCGTCGTCGTCGTCGTCGTCGTCGTCGTCGTCGTCGTCGTCGTCGTCGTCGTCGTCGTCGTCGTCGTCGTCGTCGTCGTCGTCGTCGTCGTCGTCGTCGTCGTCGTCGTCGTCGTCGTCGTCGTCGTCGTCGTCGTCGTCGTCGTCGTCGTCGTCGTCGTCGTCGTCGTCGTCGTCGTCGTCGTCGTCGTCGTCGTCGTCGTCGTCGTCGTCGTCGTCGTCGTCGTCGTCGTCGTCGTCGTCGTCGTCGTCGTCGTCGTCGTCGTCGTCGTCGTCGTCGTCGTCGTCGTCGTCGTCGTCGTCGTCGTCGTCGTCGTCGTCGTCGTCGTCGTCGTCGTCGTCGTCGTCGTCGTCGTCGTCGTCGTCGTCGTCGTCGTCGTCGTCGTCGTCGTCGTCGTCGTCGTCGTCGTCGTCGTCGTCGTCGTCGTCGTCGTCGTCGTCGTCGTCGTCGTCGTCGTCGTCGTCGTCGTCGTCGTCGTCGTCGTCGTCGTCGTCGTCGTCGTCGTCGTCGTCGTCGTCGTCGTCGTCGTCGTCGTCGTCGTCGTCGTCGTCGTCGTCGTCGTCGTCGTCGTCGTCGTCGTCGTCGTCGTCGTCGTCGTCGTCGTCGTCGTCGTCGTCGTCGTCGTCGTCGTCGTCGTCGTCGTCGTCGTCGTCGTCGTCGTCGTCGTCGTCGTCGTCGTCGTCGTCGTCGTCGTCGTCGTCGTCGTCGTCGTCGTCGTCGTCGTCGTCGTCGTCGTCGTCGTCGTCGTCGTCGTCGTCGTCGTCGTCGTCGTCGTCGTCGTCGTCGTCGTCGTCGTCGTCGTCGTCGTCGTCGTCGTCGTCGTCGTCGTCGTCGTCGTCGTCGTCGTCGTCGTCGTCGTCGTCGTCGTCGTCGTCGTCGTCGTCGTCGTCGTCGTCGTCGTCGTCGTCGTCGTCGTCGTCGTCGTCGTCGTCGTCGTCGTCGTCGTCGTCGTCGTCGTCGTCGTCGTCGTCGTCGTCGTCGTCGTCGTCGTCGTCGTCGTCGTCGTCGTCGTCGTCGTCGTCGTCGTCGTCGTCGTCGTCGTCGTCGTCGTCGTCGTCGTCGTCGTCGTCGTCGTCGTCGTCGTCGTCGTCGTCGTCGTCGTCGTCGTCGTCGTCGTCGTCGTCGTCGTCGTCGTCTCGTCGTCGTCGTCGTCGTCGTCGTCGTCGTCGTCGTCGTCGTCGTCGTCGTCGTCGTCGTCGTCGTCGTCGTCGTCGTCGTCGTCGTCGTCGTCGTCGTCGTCGTCGTCGTCGTCGTCGTCGTCGTCGTCGTCGTCGTCGTCGTCGTCGTCGTCGTCGTCGTCGTCGTCGTCGTCGTCGTCGTCGTCGTCGTCGTCGTCGTCGTCGTCGTCGTCGTCGTCGTCGTCGTCGTCGTCGTCGTCGTCGTCGTCGTCGTCGTCGTCGTCGTCGTCGTCGTCGTCGTCGTCGTCGTCGTCGTCGTCGTCGTCGTCGTCGTCGTCGTCGTCGTCGTCGTCGTCGTCGTCGTCGTCGTCGTCGTCGTCGTCGTCGTCGTCGTCGTCGTCGTCGTCGTCGTCGTCGTCGTCGTCGTCGTCGTCGTCGTCGTCGTCGTCGTCGTCGTCGTCGTCGTCGTCGTCGTCGTCGTCGTCGTCGTCGTCGTCGTCGTCGTCGTCGTCGTCGTCGTCGTCGTCGTCGTCGTCGTCGTCGTCGTCGTCGTCGTCGTCGTCGTCGTCGTCGTCGTCGTCGTCGTCGTCGTCGTCGTCGTCGTCGTCGTCGTCGTCGTCGTCGTCGTCGTCGTCGTCGTCGTCGTCGTCGTCGTCGTCGTCGTCGTCGTCGTCGTCGTCGTCGTCGTCGTCGTCGTCGTCGTCGTCGTCGTCGTCGTCGTCGTCGTCGTCGTCGTCGTCGTCGTCGTCGTCGTCGTCGTCGTCGTCGTCGTCGTCGTCGTCGTCGTCGTCGTCGTCGTCGTCGTCGTCGTCGTCGTCGTCGTCGTCGTCGTCGTCGTCGTCGTCGTCGTCGTCGTCGTCGTCGTCGTCGTCGTCGTCGTCGTCGTCGTCGTCGTCGTCGTCGTCGTCGTCGTCGTCGTCGTCGTCGTCGTCGTCGTCGTCGTCGTCGTCGTCGTCGTCGTCGTCGTCGTCGTCGTCGTCGTCGTCGTCGTCGTCGTCGTCGTCGTCGTCGTCGTCGTCGTCGTCGTCGTCGTCGTCGTCGTCGTCGTCGTCGTCGTCGTCGTCGTCGTCGTCGTCGTCGTCGTCGTCGTCGTCGTCGTCGTCGTCGTCGTCGTCGTCGTCGTCGTCGTCGTCGTCGTCGTCGTCGTCGTCGTCGTCGTCGTCGTCGTCGTCGTCGTCGTCGTCGTCGTCGTCGTCGTCGTCGTCGTCGTCGTCGTCGTCGTCGTCGTCGTCGTCGTCGTCGTCGTCGTCGTCGTCGTCGTCGTCGTCGTCGTCGTCGTCGTCGTCGTCGTCGTCGTCGTCGTCGTCGTCGTCGTCGTCGTCGTCGTCGTCGTCGTCGTCGTCGTCGTCGTCGTCGTCGTCGTCGTCGTCGTCGTCGTCGTCGTCGTCGTCGTCGTCGTCGTCGTCGTCGTCGTCGTCGTCGTCGTCGTCGTCGTCGTCGTCGTCGTCGTCGTCGTCGTCGTCGTCGTCGTCGTCGTCGTCGTCGTCGTCGTCGTCGTCGTCGTCGTCGTCGTCGTCGTCGTCGTCGTCGTCGTCGTCGTCGTCGTCGTCGTCGTCGTCGTCGTCGTCGTCGTCGTCGTCGTCGTCGTCGTCGTCGTCGTCGTCGTCGTCGTCGTCGTCGTCGTCGTCGTCGTCGTCGTCGTCGTCGTCGTCGTCGTCGTCGTCGTCGTCGTCGTCGTCGTCGTCGTCGTCGTCGTCGTCGTCGTCGTCGTCGTCGTCGTCGTCGTCGTCGTCGTCGTCGTCGTCGTCGTCGTCGTCGTCGTCGTCGTCGTCGTCGTCGTCGTCGTCGTCGTCGTCGTCGTCGTCGTCGTCGTCGTCGTCGTCGTCGTCGTCGTCGTCGTCGTCGTCGTCGTCGTCGTCGTCGTCGTCGTCGTCGTCGTCGTCGTCGTCGTCGTCGTCGTCGTCGTCGTCGTCGTCGTCGTCGTCGTCGTCGTCGTCGTCGTCGTCGTCGTCGTCGTCGTCGTCGTCGTCGTCGTCGTCGTCGTCGTCGTCGTCGTCGTCGTCGTCGTCGTCGTCGTCGTCGTCGTCGTCGTCGTCGTCGTCGTCGTCGTCGTCGTCGTCGTCGTCGTCGTCGTCGTCGTCGTCGTCGTCGTCGTCGTCGTCGTCGTCGTCGTCGTCGTCGTCGTCGTCGTCGTCGTCGTCGTCGTCGTCGTCGTCGTCGTCGTCGTCGTCGTCGTCGTCGTCGTCGTCGTCGTCGTCGTCGTCGTCGTCGTCGTCGTCGTCGTCGTCGTCGTCGTCGTCGTCGTCGTCGTCGTCGTCGTCGTCGTCGTCGTCGTCGTCGTCGTCGTCGTCGTCGTCGTCGTCGTCGTCGTCGTCGTCGTCGTCGTCGTCGTCGTCGTCGTCGTCGTCGTCGTCGTCGTCGTCGTCGTCGTCGTCGTCGTCGTCGTCGTCGTCGTCGTCGTCGTCGTCGTCGTCGTCGTCGTCGTCGTCGTCGTCGTCGTCGTCGTCGTCGTCGTCGTCGTCGTCGTCGTCGTCGTCGTCGTCGTCGTCGTCGTCGTCGTCGTCGTCGTCGTCGTCGTCGTCGTCGTCGTCGTCGTCGTCGTCGTCGTCGTCGTCGTCGTCGTCGTCGTCGTCGTCGTCGTCGTCGTCGTCGTCGTCGTCGTCGTCGTCGTCGTCGTCGTCGTCGTCGTCGTCGTCGTCGTCGTCGTCGTCGTCGTCGTCGTCGTCGTCGTCGTCGTCGTCGTCGTCGTCGTCGTCGTCGTCGTCGTCGTCGTCGTCGTCGTCGTCGTCGTCGTCGTCGTCGTCGTCGTCGTCGTCGTCGTCGTCGTCGTCGTCGTCGTCGTCGTCGTCGTCGTCGTCGTCGTCGTCGTCGTCGTCGTCGTCGTCGTCGTCGTCGTCGTCGTCGTCGTCGTCGTCGTCGTCGTCGTCGTCGTCGTCGTCGTCGTCGTCGTCGTCGTCGTCGTCGTCGTCGTCGTCGTCGTCGTCGTCGTCGTCGTCGTCGTCGTCGTCGTCGTCGTCGTC
>CAMPGC010000136.1:37500-51871 GCA_946863875.1 Alloplasta piceator
CGTCGTAGTCGTCGTAGTCGTCGTAGTCGTCGTAGTCGTCGTAGTCGTCGTAGTCGTCGTAGTCGTCGTAGTCGTCGTAGTCGTCGTAGTCGTCGTAGTCGTCGTAGTCGTCGTCGTCGTAGTCGTCGTCGTCGTAGTCGTCGTCGTCGTAGTCGTCGTCGTAGTCGTCGTCGTAGTCGTCGTCGTAGTCGTCGTCGTAGTCGTCGTCGTAGTCGTCGTCGTAGTCGTCGTCGTAGTCGTCGTCGTAGTCGTCGTCGTAGTCGTCGTCGTAGTCGTCGTCGTAGTCGTCGTAGTCGTAGTCGTCGTCGTAGTCGTCGTCGTAGTCACCGTAGTCGTAGTCGTCGTCGTCGTCGTAGTCGTCGTCGTCGTAGTCGTCGTAGTCGTAGTCGTCGTCGTAGTTGTCGTCGTCGTAGTCGTCGTATTCGTAGTCGTCGTCGTAGTCGTCGTCGTCGTAGTCGTCGTAGTCGTCGTCGTAGTCGTAGTCGTCGTCGTAGTCGTCGTAGTCGTCGTCGTAGTCGTCGTAGTCGTCGTAGTCGTCGTAGTCGTCGTAGTCGTCGTAGTCGTCGTAGTCGTCGTAGTCGTCGTAGTCGTCGTAGTCGTCGTAGTCGTCGTAGTCGTCGTAGTCGTCGTAGTCGTCGTAGTCGTCGTAGTCGTCGTAGTCGTCGTAGTCGTCGTAGTCGTCGTAGTCGTCGTAGTCGTCGTAGTCGTCGTAGTCGTCGTAGTCGTCGTAGTCGTCGTAGTCGTCGTAGTCGTCGTAGTCGTCGTAGTCGTCGTAGTCGTCGTAGTCGTCGTAGTCGTCGTCGTAGTCGTCGTAGTCGTCGTCGTAGTCGTCGTCGTAGTCGTCGTCGTAGTCGTCGTCGTAGTCGTCGTCGTAGTCGTCGTCGTAGTCGTCGTCGTCGTAGTCGTCGTAGTCGTCGTCGTAGTCGTCGTCGTAGTCGTCGTAGTCGTCGTCGTAGTCGTCGTAGTCGTCGTCGTAGTCGTCGTCGTAGTCGTCGTGGTCGTCGTAGTCGTCGTCGTAGTCGTCGTGGTCGTCGTCGTGGTCGTCGTCCTAGTCGTCGTAGTCGTCGTAGTCGTCGTAGTCGTCGTAGTCGTCGTAGTCGTCGTAGTCGTCGTAGTCGTCGTAGTCGTCGTAGTCGTCGTAGTCGTCGTCGTCGTCGTAGTCGTCGTAGTCGTCGTAGTCGTAGTCGTAGTCGTAGTCGTAGTCGTAGTCGTAGTCGTAGTCGTAGTCGTAGTCGTAGTCGTAGTCGTAGTCGTAGTCGTAGTCGTAGTCGTAGTCGTAGTCGTAGTCGTAGTCGTCGTCGTAGTCGTAGTCGTCGTCGTCGTAGTCGTCGTCGTAGTCGTAGTCGTCGTCGTAGTCGTAGTCGTAGTCGGAGTCGTAGTCGTAGTCGTAGTCGTAGTCGTAGTCGTAGTCGTAGTCGTAGTCGTAGTCGTCGTAGTCGTAGTCGTCGTAGTCGTAGTCGTAGTCGTCGTAGTCGTAGTCGTAGTCGTCGTAGTCGTAGTCGTCGTAGTCGTCGTAGTCGTAGTCGTAGTCGTAGTCGTCGTAGTCGTAGTCGTCGTAGTCGTCGTAGTCGTCGTAGTCGTCGTAGTCGTAGTCGTCGTAGTCGTAGTCGTAGTCGTAGTCGTCGTAGTCGTAGTCGTAGTCGTAGTCGTCGTAGTCGTAGTCGTCGTAGTCGTAGTCGTAGTCGTAGTCGTCGTAGTCGTAGTCGTAGTCGTAGTCGTCGTCGTCGTAGTCGTCGTCGTAGTCGTCGTCGTCGTAGTCGTCGTCGTCGTAGTCGTCGTCGTGGTCGTCGTCGTGGTCGTCGTCGTAGTCGTCGTCGTAGTCGTCGTCGTAGTCGTCGTCGTAGTCGTCGTCGTAGTCGTCGTCGTAGTCGTCGTCGTAGTCGTCGTCGTAGTCGTCGTCGTAGTCGTCGTCGTAGTCGTCGTCGTAGTCGTCGTCGTAGTCGTCGTCGTAGTCGTCGTCGTAGTCGTCGTCGTAGTCGTCGTCGTAGTCGTCGTCGTAGTCGTCGTCGTAGTCGTCGTCGTAGTCGTCATCGTAGTCGTCGTGGTAGTCGTCGTCTTAGTCGTCGTCGTAGTCGTCGTCGTAGTCGTCGTCGTAGTCGTCGTCGTAGTCGTCGTCGTAGTCGTCGTCGTAGTCGTCGTCGTAGTCGTCGTCGTAGTCGTCGTCGTAGTCGTCGTCGTAGTCGTCGTCGTAGTCGTCGTCGTAGTCGTCGTCGTAGTCGTCGTCGTAGTCGTCGTCGTAGTCGTCGTCGTAGTCGTCGTCGTAGTCGTCGTCGTAGTCGTCGTCGTAGTCGTCGTAGTCGTAGTCGTCGTCGTAGTCGTCGTCGTAGTCACCGTAGTCGTAGTCGTCGTCGTAGTCGTCGTCGTCGTAGTCGTCGTAGTCGTAGTCGTCGTCGTAGTTGTCGTCGTCGTAGTCGTCGTATTCGTAGTCGTCGTCGTAGTCGTCGTCGTCGTAGTCGTCGTAGTCGTCGTAGTCGTCGTAGTCGTAGTCGTAGTCGTAGTCGTCGTAGTCGTAGTCGTCGTAGTCGTAGTCGTAGTCGTCGTAGTCGTAGTCGTCGTCGTAGTCGTCGTCGTGGTCGTCGTCGTAGTCGTCGTCGTAGTCGTCGTCGTCGTAGTCGTCGTCGTGGTCGTCGTCGTGGTCGTCGTCGTAGTCGTCGTCGTAGTCGCCGTCGTAGTCGCCGTCGTAGTCCTCGTCGTAGTCGCCATCGTAGTCGTCGTCGTAGTCGTCGTCGTAGTCGTCGTCGTAGTCGTCGTCGTAGTCGTCGTCGTAGTCGTCGTCGTAGTCGTCGTCGTAGTCGTCGTCGTAGTCGTCGTCGTAGTCGTCGTCGTAGTCGTCGTCGTAGTCGTCGTCATAGTCGTCGTCGTAGTCGTCGTCGTAGTCATCGTCGTAGTCGTCGTCGTAGTCGTCGTCGTAGTCGTCGTCGTAGTCGTCGTCGTAGTCGTCGTCGTAGTCGTCGTCGTAGTCGTCGTCGTAGTCGTCGTCGTAGTCGTCGTCGTAGTCGTCGTCGTAGTCGTCGTCGTAGTCGTCGTCGTAGTCGTCGTCGTAGTCGTCGTCGTAGTCGTCGTCGTAGTCGTCGTCGTAGTCGTCGTCGTAGTCGTCGTCATAGTCGTCGTCGTAGTCGTCGTCGTAGTCGTCGTCGTAGTCGTCGTCGTAGTCGTCGTCGTAGTCGTCGTCGTAGTCGTCGTCGTAGTCGTCGTCGTAGTCGTCGTCGTAGTCGTCGTCGTAGTCGTCGTCGTAGTCGTCGCCGTAGTCGTCGCCGTAGTCGTCGCCGTAGTCGTCGTCGTAGTCGCCGTCGTAGTCGTAGTCGTAGTCGTCGTCGTAGTCGTCGTCGTGGTCGTCGTCGTAGTCGTCGTAGTCGTAGTCGTAGTCGTAGTCGTAGTCGTAGTCGTAGTCGTAGTCGTAGTCGTAGTCGTAGTCGTAGTCGTAGTCGTAGTCGTAGTCGTAGTCGTAGTCGTAGTCGTAGTCGTAGTCGTAGTCGTAGTAGTAGTCGTAGTCGTAGTCGTAGTCGTAGTCGTAGTCGTCGTAGTCGTAGTCGTCGTAGTCGTCGTAGTCGTCGTCGTCGTAGTCGTCGTCGTAGTCGTAGTCGTCGTCGTCGTCGTAGTCGTAGTCGTGGTCGTAGTCGTCGTCGTCGTCGTAGTCGTCGTCGTAGTCGTAGTCGTAGTCGTAGTCGTAGTCGTCGTCGTAGTCGTAGTCGTCGTCGGAGTCGTAGTCGTCGTCGTAGTCGTAGTCGTCGTCGTAGTCGTAGTCGTCGTCGTAGTCGTAGTCGTAGTCGTCGTCGTAGTCGTAGTCGTAGTCGTCGTCGTAGTCGTAGTCGTAGTCGTCGTAGTCGTAGTCGTCGTAGTCGTAGTCGTCGTAGTCGTAGTCGTCGTAGTCGTAGTCGTCGTAGTCGTAGTCGTCGTAGTCGTAGTCGTCGTAGTCGTAGTCGTCGTAGTCGTAGTCGTCGTAGTCGTTGTCGTCGTAGTCGTAGTCGTCGTAGTCGTAGTCGTCGTAGTCGTAGTCGTCGTAGTCGTAGTCGTCGTAGTCGTAGTCGTCGTAGTCGTAGTCGTCGTAGTCGTAGTCGTCGTAGTCGTAGTCGTCGTAGTCGTAGTCGTCGTAGTCGTAGTCGTCGTAGTCGTAGTCGTCGTAGTCGTAGTCGTCGTAGTCGTAGTCGTCGTAGTCGTAGTCGTCGTAGTCGTAGTCGTCGTAGTCGTAGTCGTCGTAGTCGTAGTCGTAGTCGTCGTAGTCGTAGTCGTCGTAGTCGTAGTCGTAGTCGTCGTAGTCGTAGTCGTCGTAGTCGTAGTCGTCGTAGTCGTCGTAGTCGTTGTCGTCGTAGTCGTAGTCGTCGTAGTCGTCGTAGTCGTAGTCGTAGTCGTCGTAGTCGTACTCGTAGTCGTCGTAGTCGTCGTAGTCGTAGTCGTCGTAGTCGTAGTCGTCGTAGTCGTAGTCGTCGTAGTCGTAGTCGTCGTCTTAGTCGTAGTCGTCGTAGTCGTAGTCGTCTTAGTCCTAGTCGTCTTAGTCGTAGTCGTCGTAGTCGTAGTCGTCGTAGTCGTAGTCGTCGTAGTCGTAGTCGTCGTAGTCGTAGTCGTCGTAGTCGTAGTCGTAGTCGTCGTAGTCGTAGTCGTCGTAGTCGTAGTCGTCGTAGTCGTAGTCGTCGTAGTCGTAGTCGTCGTAGTCGTAGTCGTCGTAGTCGTAGTCGTAGTCGTAGTCGTCGTAGTCGTAGTCGTCGTAGTCGTAGTCGTCGTAGTCGTAGTCGTCGTAGTCGTAGTCGTCGTAGTTGTCATAGTCGTAGTCGTCGTAGTCGTCGTAGTCGTAGTCGTCGTAGTCGTAGTCGTCGTAGTCGTAGTCGTCGTAGTCGTAGTCGTCGTAGTCGTAGTCGTCGTAATCGTAGTCGTCGTAGTCGTAGTCGTCGTAGTCGTAGTCGTCGTAGTCGTAGTCGTCGTAGTCGTAGTCGTCGTAGTCGTAGTCGTCGTAGTCGTAGTCGTCGTAGTCGTAGTCGTCGTAGTCGTAGTCGTCGTAGTCGTAGTCGTCGTAGTCGTAGTCGTCGTAGTCGTAGTCGTAGTCGTCGTAGTCGTAGTCGTCGTAGTCGTAGTCGTCGTAGTCGTAGTCGTCGTAGTCGTAGTCGTCGTAGTCGTAGTCGTCGTAGTCGTAGTCGTCGTAGTCGTAGTCGTCGTAGTCGTAGTCGTCGTAGTCGTAGTCGTCGTAGTCGTAGTCGTCGTAGTCGTAGTCGTCGTAGTCGTAGTCGTAGTCGTCGTAGTCGTAGTCGTCGTAGTCGTAGTCGTAGTCGTCGTAGTCGTAGTCGTCGTAGTCGTAGTCGTCGTAGTCGTCGTAGTCGTTGTCGTCGTAGTCGTAGTCGTCGTAGTCGTCGTAGTCGTAGTCGTAGTCGTCGTAGTCGTACTCGTAGTCGTCGTAGTCGTCGTAGTCGTAGTCGTCGTAGTCGTAGTCGTCGTAGTCGTAGTCGTAGTCGTCGTAGTCGTAGTCGTCGTCTTAGTCGTAGTCGTCGTAGTCGTAGTCGTCTTAGTCCTAGTCGTCTTAGTCGTAGTCGTCGTAGTCGTAGTCGTCGTAGTCGTAGTCGTCGTAGTCGTAGTCGTCGTAGTCGTAGTCGTCGTAGTCGTAGTCGTCGTAGTCGTAGTCGTCGTAGTCGTAGTCGTCGTAGTCGTAGTCGTCGTAGTCGTAGTCGTCGTAGTCGTAGTCGTCGTAGTCGTAGTCGTAGTCGTAGTCGTCGTAGTCGTAGTCGTCGTAGTCGTAGTCGTCGTAGTCGTAGTCGTCGTAGTCGTAGTCGTCGTAGTCGTCATAGTCGTAGTCGTCGTAGTCGTCGTAGTCGTAGTCGTCGTAGTCGTAGTCGTCGTAGTCGTAGTCGTCGTAGTCGTAGTCGTCGTAGTCGTAGTCGTCGTAATCGTAGTCGTCGTAGTCGTAGTCGTCGTAGTCGTAGTCGTCGTAGTCGTAGTCGTCGTAGTCGTAGTCGTCGTAGTCGTAGTCGTCGTAGTCGTAGTCGTCGTAGTCGTAGTCGTCGTAGTCGTAGTCGTCGTAGTCGTAGTCGTCGTAGTCGTAGTCGTCGTAGTCGTAGTCGTAGTCGTCGTAGTCGTAGTCGTCGTAGTCGTAGTCGTCGTAGTCGTAGTCGTCGTAGTCGTAGTCGTCGTAGTCGTAGTCGTCGTAGTCGTAGTCGTCGTAGTCGTAGTCGTCGTAGTCGTAGTCGTCGTAGTCGTAGTCGTCGTAGTCGTAGTCGTCGTAGTCGTCGTAGTCGTTGTCGTCGTAGTCGTAGTCGTCGTAGTCGTCGTAGTCGTAGTCGTAGTCGTCGTAGTCGTACTCGTAGTCGTCGTAGTCGTCGTAGTCGTAGTCGTCGTAGTCGTAGTCGTCGTAGTCGTAGTCGTCGTAGTCGTAGTCGTCGTCTTAGTCGTAGTCGTCGTAGTCGTAGTCGTCTTAGTCCTAGTCGTCTTAGTCGTAGTCGTCGTAGTCGTAGTCGTCGTAGTCGTAGTCGTCGTAGTCGTAGTCGTCGTAGTCGTAGTCGTCGTAGTCGTAGTCGTCGTAGTCGTAGTCGTCGTAGTCGTAGTCGTCGTAGTCGTAGTCGTCGTAGTCGTAGTCGTCGTAGTCGTAGTCGTAGTCGTAGTCGTCGTAGTCGTAGTCGTCGTAGTCGTAGTCGTCGTAGTCGTAGTCGTCGTAGTCGTAGTCGTCGTAGTCGTCATAGTCGTAGTCGTCGTAGTCGTCGTAGTCGTAGTCGTCGTAGTCGTAGTCGTCGTAGTCGTAGTCGTCGTAGTCGTAGTCGTCGTAGTCGTAGTCGTCGTAGTCGTAGTCGTCGTAATCGTAGTCGTCGTAGTCGTAGTCGTCGTAGTCGTAGTCGTCGTAGTCGTAGTCGTCGTAGTCGTAGTCGTCGTAGTCGTAGTCGTCGTAGTCGTAGTCGTCGTAGTCGTAGTCGTCGTAGTCGTAGTCGTCGTAGTCGTAGTCGTCGTAGTCGTAGTCGTCGTAGTCGTAGTCGTAGTCGTCGTAGTCGTAGTCGTCGTAGTCGTAGTCGTCGTAGTCGTAGTCGTCGTAGTCGTAGTCGTCGTAGTCGTAGTCGTCGTAGTCGTAGTCGTCGTAGTCGTAGTCGTCGTAGTCGTAGTCGTCGTAGTCGTAGTCGTCGTAGTCGTAGTCGTCGTAGTCGTCGTCGTAGTCGTCGTAGTCGTCGTCGTAGTCGTCGTAGTCGTCGTCGTAGTCGTCGTAGTCGTCGTCGTAGTCGTCGTCGTAGTCGTCGTAGTCGTCGTCGTAGTCGTCGTAGTCGTCGTCGTAGTCGTCGTAGTCGTCGTCGTAGTCGTCGTAGTCGTCGTCGTAGTCGTCGTAGTCGTCGTCGTAGTCGTCGTAGTCGTCGTCGTAGTCGTCGTAGTCGTCGTCGTAGTCGTCGTAGTCGTCGTAGTCGTCGTCGTAGTCGTCGTCGTAGTCGTCGTCGTAGTCGTCGTCGTAGTCGTCGTAGTCGTCGTCGTAGTCGTCGTAGTCGTCGTCGTAGTCGTCGTCGTAGTCGTCGTCGTAGTCGTCGTAGTCGTCGTCGTAGTCGTCGTAGTCGTCGTCGTAGTCGTCGTCGTAGTCGTCGTCGTAGTCGTCGTCGTAGTCGTCGTCGTAGTCGTCGTCGTAGTCGTCGTCGTAGTCGTCGTCGTAGTCGTCGTCGTAGTCGTCGTCGTAGTCGTCGTCGTAGTCGTCGTCGTAGTCGTCGTCGTAGTCGTCGTCGTAGTCGTCGTCGTAGTCGTCGTCGTAGTCGTCGTCGTAGTCGTCGTCGTAGTCGTCGTCGTAGTCGTCGTCGTAGTCGTCGTCGTAGTCGTAGTCGTCGTCGTAGTCGTCGTCGTAGTCGTCGTCGTAGTCGTCGTCGTAGTCGTCGTCGTAGTCGTCGTCGTAGTCGTCGTCGTAGTCGTCGTCGTAGTCGTCGTAGTCGTCGTAGTCGTCGTAGTCGTCGTAGTCGTCGTAGTCGTCGTAGTCGTCGTAGTCGTCGTAGTCGTCGTAGTCGTCGTAGTCGTCGTAGTCGTCGTAGTCGTCGTAGTCGTCGTAGTCGTCGTAGTCGTCGTAGTCGTCGTAGTCGTCGTAGTCGTCGTAGTCGTCGTAGTCGTCGTAGTCGTCGTAGTCGTCGTAGTCGTCGTAGTCGTCGTAGTCGTCGTAGTCGTCGTAGTCGTCGTAGTCGTCGTAGTCGTCGTAGTCGTCGTAGTCGTCGTAGTCGTCGTAGTCGTCGTAGTCGTCGTAGTCGTCGTAGTCGTCGTAGTCGTCGTAGTCGTCGTAGTCGTCGTAGTCGTCGTAGTCGTCGTAGTCGTCGTAGTCGTCGTAGTCGTCGTAGTCGTCGTAGTCGTCGTAGTCGTCGTAGTCGTCGTAGTCGTCGTAGTCGTCGTAGTCGTCGTAGTCGTCGTACTCGTCGTAGTCGTCGTAGTCGTCGTAGTCGTCGTAGTCGTCGTAGTCGTCGTAGTCGTCGTAGTCGTCGTAGTCGTCGTAGTCGTCGTAGTCGTCGTAGTCGTCGTAGTCGTCGTAGTCGTCGTAGTCGTCGTAGTCGTCGTAGTCGTCGTAGTCGTCGTAGTCGTCGTAGTCGTCGTCGTAGTCGTCGTAGTCGTCGTAGTCGTCGTCGTAGTCGTCGTCGTAGTCGTCGTAGTCGTCGTAGTCGTCGTCGTAGTCGTCGTAGTCGTCGTCGTAGTCGTCGTAGTCGTCGTCGTAGTCGTCGTAGTCGTCGTCGTAGTCGTAGTCGTCGTCGTAGTCGTCGTAGTCGTCGTCGTAGTCGTCGTAGTCGTCGTAGTCGTCGTAGTCGTCGTAGTCGTCGTAGTCGTCGTAGTCGTCGTAGTCGTCGTAGTCGTCGTAGTCGTCGTAGTCGTCGTAGTCGTCGTAGTCGTCGTAGTCGTCGTAGTCGTCGTAGTCGTCGTAGTCGTCGTAGTCGTCGTAGTCGTCGTAGTCGTCGTAGTCGTCGTAGTCGTCGTAGTCGTCGTAGTCGTCGTAGTCGTCGTAGTCGTCGTAGTCGTCGTAGTCGTCGTAGTCGTCGTAGTCGTCGTAGTCGTCGTAGTCGTCGTAGTCGTCGTCGTAGTCGTCGTAGTCGTCGTCGTAGTCGTCGTCGTAGTCGTCGTCGTAGTCGTCGTCGTAGTCGTCGTCGTAGTCGTCGTCGTAGTCGTCGTCGTCGTAGTCGTCGTAGTCGTCGTCGTAGTCGTCGTCGTAGTCGTCGTAGTCGTCGTCGTAGTCGTCGTCGTAGTCGTCGTGGTCGTCGTAGTCGTCGTAGTCGTCGTAGTCGTCGTAGTCGTCGTAGTCGTCGTCGTCGTCGTAGTCGTCGTAGTCGTCGTAGTCGTAGTCGTAGTCGTAGTCGTAGTCGTAGTCGTAGTCGTAGTCGTAGTCGTAGTCGTAGTCGTAGTCGTAGTCGTAGTCGTAGTCGTAGTCGTAGTCGTAGTCGTAGTCGTAGTCGTCGTCGTAGTCGTAGTCGTCGTCGTCGTAGTCGTCGTCGTAGTCGTAGTCGTCGTCGTAGTCGTAGTCGTAGTCGTAGTCGTAGTCGTAGTCGTAGTCGTAGTCGTAGTCGTAGTCGTAGTCGTCGTAGTCGTAGTCGTAGTCGTCGTAGTCGTAGTCGTCGTAGTCGTAGTCGTAGTCGTCGTAGTCGTAGTCGTAGTCGTCGTAGTCGTAGTCGTCGTAGTCGTCGTAGTCGTAGTCGTAGTCGTAGTCGTCGTAGTCGTAGTCGTCGTAGTCGTCGTAGTCGTCGTAGTCGTAGTCGTCGTAGTCGTAGTCGTAGTCGTAGTCGTCGTAGTCGTAGTCGTAGTCGTCGTAGTCGTAGTCGTAGTCGTCGTAGTCGTAGTCGTAGTCGTAGTCGTCGTAGTCGTAGTCGTAGTCGTAGTCGTCGTCGTCGTAGTCGTCGTCGTAGTCGTCGTCGTCGTAGTCGTCGTCGTCGTAGTCGTCGTCGTGGTCGTCGTCGTGGTCGTCGTCGTAGTCGTCGTCGTAGTCGTCGTCGTAGTCGTCGTCGTCGTCGTAGTCGTCGTCGTAGTCGTCGTCGTAGTCGTCGTCGTAGTCGTCGTCGTAGTCGTCGTCGTAGTCGTCGTCGTAGTCGTCGTCGTAGTCGTCGTCGTAGTCGTCGTCGTAGTCGTCGTCGTAGTCGTCGTCGTAGTCGTCGTCGTAGTCGTCGTCGTAGTCGTCGTCGTAGTCGTCATCGTAGTCGTCGTGGTAGTCGTCGTCTTAGTCGTCGTCGTAGTCGTCGTCGTAGTCGTCGTCGTAGTCGTCGTCGTAGTCGTCGTCGTAGTCGTCGTCGTAGTCGTCGTCGTAGTCGTCGTCGTAGTCGTCGTCGTAGTCGTCGTCGTAGTCGTCGTCGTAGTCGTCGTCGTAGTCGTCGTCGTAGTCGTCGTCGTAGTCGTCGTCGTAGTCGTCGTCGTAGTCGTCGTCGTAGTCGTCGTCGTAGTCGTCGTCGTAGTCGTCGTCGTAGTCGTCGTCGTAGTCGTCGTAGTCGTAGTCGTCGTCGTAGTCGTCGTCGTAGTCACCGTAGTCGTAGTCGTCGTCGTAGTCGTCGTCGTCGTAGTCGTCGTAGTCGTAGTCGTCGTCGTAGTTGTCGTCGTCGTAGTCGTCGTAGTCGTAGTCGTCGTCGTAGTCGTCGTCGTCGTAGTCGTCGTAGTCGTCGTAGTCGTCGTAGTCGTAGTCGTAGTCGTAGTCGTCGTAGTCGTAGTCGTCGTAGTCGTAGTCGTAGTCGTCGTAGTCATAGTCGTCGTCGTAGTCGTCGTCGTGGTCGTCGTCGTAGTCGTCGTCGTAGTCGTCGTCGTCGTAGTCGTCGTCGTGGTCGTCGTCGTGGTCGTCGTCGTAGTCGTCGTCGTAGTCGCCGTCGTAGTCGCCGTCGTAGTCCTCGTCGTAGTCGCCATCGTAGTCGTCGTCGTAGTCGTCGTCGTAGTCGTCGTCGTAGTCGTCGTCGTAGTCGTCGTCGTAGTCGTCGTCGTAGTCGTCGTCGTAGTCGTACTCGTAGTCGTCGTCGTAGTCGTCGTCGTAGTCGTCGTCGTAGTCGTCGTCGTAGTCGTCGTCGTAGTCATCGTCGTAGTCGTCGTCGTAGTCGTCGTCGTAGTCGTCGTCGTAGTCGTCGTCGTAGTCGTCGTCGTAGTCGTCGTCGTAGTCGTCGTCGTAGTCGTCGTCGTAGTCGTCGTCGTAGTCGTCGTCGTAGTCGTCGTCATAGTCGTCGTCGTAGTCGTCGTCGTAGTCGTCGTCGTAGTCGTCGTCGTAGTCGTCGTCGTAGTCGTCGTCGTAGTCGTCGTCGTAGTCGTCGTCGTAGTCGTCGTCGTAGTCGTCGTCGTAGTCGTCGCCGTAGTCGTCGCCGTAGTCGTCGCCGTAGTCGTCGCCGTAGTCGTCGTCGTAGTCGCCGTCGTAGTCGTAGTCGTAGTCGTCGTCGTAGTCGTCGTCGTAGTCGTCGTCGTAGTCGTCGTAGTCGTAGTCGTAGTCGTAGTCGTAGTCGTAGTCGTAGTCGTAGTCGTAGTCGTAGTCGTAGTCGTAGTCGTAGTCGTAGTCGTAGTCGTAGTCGTAGTCGTAGTCGTAGTCGTAGTCGTAGTCGTAGTCGTAGTCGTAGTCGTAGTCGTAGTCGTAGTCGTAGTCGTAGTCGTAGTCGTAGTCGTAGTCGTAGTCGTAGTCGTAGTCGTAGTAGTAGTCGTAGTCGTAGTCGTAGTCGTAGTCGTAGTCGTCGTAGTCGTAGTCGTCGTAGTCGTCGTAGTCGTCGTCGTCGTAGTCGTCGTCGTAGTCGTAGTCGTCGTCGTCGTCGTAGTCGTAGTCGTGGTCGTAGTCGTCGTCGTCGTCGTAGTCGTCGTCGTAGTCGTCGTCGTCGTCGTAGTCGTAGTCGTAGTCGTCGTCGTAGTCGTAGTCGTAGTCGTAGTCGTAGTCGTAGTCGTCGTCGTAGTCGTAGTCGTCGTCGGAGTCGTAGTCGTCGTCGTAGTCGTAGTCGTCGTCGTAGTCGTAGTCGTCGTCGTAGTCGTAGTCGTAGTCGTCGTCGTAGTCGTAGTCGTAGTCGTCGTCGTAGTCGTAGTCGTAGTCGTCGTAGTCGTAGTCGTCGTAGTCGTAGTCGTCGTAGTCGTAGTCGTCGTAGTCGTAGTCGTCGTAGTCGTAGTCGTCGTAGTCGTAGTCGTCGTAGTCGTAGTCGTCGTAGTCGTTGTCGTCGTAGTCGTAGTCGTCGTAGTCGTAGTCGTCGTAGTCGTAGTCGTCGTAGTCGTAGTCGTCGTAGTCGTAGTCGTCGTAGTCGTAGTCGTCGTAGTCGTAGTCGTCGTAGTCGTAGTCGTCGTAGTCGTAGTCGTCGTAGTCGTAGTCGTCGTAGTCGTAGTCGTCGTAGTCGTAGTCGTCGTAGTCGTAGTCGTCGTAGTCGTAGTCGTAGTCGTCGTAGTCGTAGTCGTCGTAGTCGTAGTCGTAGTCGTCGTAGTCGTAGTCGTCGTAGTCGTAGTCGTCGTAGTCGTCGTAGTCGTTGTCGTCGTAGTCGTAGTCGTCGTAGTCGTCGTAGTCGTAGTCGTAGTCGTCGTAGTCGTACTCGTAGTCGTCGTAGTCGTCGTAGTCGTAGTCGTCGTAGTCGTAGTCGTCGTAGTCGTAGTCGTCGTAGTCGTAGTCGTCGTCTTAGTCGTAGTCGTCGTAGTCGTAGTCGTCTTAGTCCTAGTCGTCTTAGTCGTAGTCGTCGTAGTCGTAGTCGTCGTAGTCGTAGTCGTCGTAGTCGTAGTCGTCGTAGTCGTAGTCGTCGTAGTCGTAGTCGTCGTAGTCGTAGTCGTCGTAGTCGTAGTCGTCGTAGTCGTAGTCGTCGTAGTCGTAGTCGTCGTAGTCGTAGTCGTCGTAGTCGTAGTCGTAGTCGTAGTCGTCGTAGTCGTAGTCGTCGTAGTCGTAGTCGTCGTAGTCGTAGTCGTCGTAGTCGTAGTCGTCGTAGTCGTCATAGTCGTAGTCGTCGTAGTCGTCGTAGTCGTAGTCGTCGTAGTCGTAGTCGTCGTAGTCGTAGTCGTCGTAGTCGTAGTCGTCGTAGTCGTAGTCGTCGTAATCGTAGTCGTCGTAGTCGTAGTCGTCGTAGTCGTAGTCGTCGTAGTCGTAGTCGTCGTAGTCGTAGTCGTCGTAGTCGTAGTCGTCGTAGTCGTAGTCGTCGTAGTCGTAGTCGTCGTAGTCGTAGTCGTCGTAGTCGTAGTCGTCGTAGTCGTAGTCGTCGTAGTCGTAGTCGTAGTCGTCGTAGTCGTAGTCGTCGTAGTCGTAGTCGTCGTAGTCGTAGTCGTCGTAGTCGTAGTCGTCGTAGTCGTCGTAGTCGTAGTCGTCGTAGTCGTAGTCGTCGTAGTCGTAGTCGTCGTAGTCGTAGTCGTCGTAGTCGTAGTCGTCGTAGTCGTAGTCGTCGTAGTCGTAGTCGTCGTAGTCGTAGTCGTCGTAGTCGTCGTCGTAGTCGTCGTCGTAGTCGTCGTCGTAGTCGTCGTCGTAGTCGTCGTCGTAGTCGTCGTCGTAGTCGTCGTCGTAGTCGTCGTCGTAGTCGTCGTCGTAGTCGTCGTCGTAGTCGTAGTCGTCGTAGTCGAAGTCGTCGTAGTCGTAGTCGTAGTCGTCGTAGTCGTAGTCGTCGTAGTCGTAGTCGTCGTAGTCGTAGTCGTCGTAGTCGTAGTCGTCGTAGTCGTAGTCATCGTAGTCGTAGTCGTCGTAGTCGTAGTCGTCGTAGTCGTAGTCGTCGTAGTCGTAGTCGTCGTAGTCGTAGTCGTCGTAGTCGTAGTCATCGTAGTCGTAGTCGTCGTAGTCGTCGTAGTCGTAGTCGTCGTAGTCGTAGTCGTCGTAGTCGTCGTAGTCGTAGTCGTCGTAGTCGTAGTCGTCGTAGTCGTAGTCGTCGTAGTCGTAGTCGTCGTAGTCGTAGTCGTCGTAGTCGTAGTCGTCGTAGTCGTAGTCGTCGTAGTCGTCGTAGTCGTAGTCGTCGTAGTCGTAGTCGTCGTAGTCGTAGTCGTCGTAGTCGTAGTCGTCGTAGTCGTAGTCGTCGTAGTCGTAGTCGTCGTAGTCGTAGTCGTCGTAGTCGTAGTCGTCGTAGTCGTAGTCGTCGTAGTCGTAGTCGTCGTAGTCGTAGTCGTCGTAGTCGTAGTCGTCGTAGTCGTAGTCGTCGTAGTCGTAGTCGTCGTAGTCGTAGTCGTCGTAGTCGTAGTCGTCGTAGTCGTCGTAGTCGTCGTAGTCGTAGTCGTCGTAGTCGTAGTCGTCGTAGTCGTAGTCGTCGTAGTCGTAGTCGTCGTAGTCGTAGTCGTCGTAGTCGTAGTTGTCGTAGTCGTAGTCGTCGTAGTCGTAGTCGTCGTCGTAGTCGTCGTAGTCGTCGTAGTCGTCGTAGTCGTCGTAGTCGTCGTAGTCGTCGTATTCGTCGTAGTCGTCGTAGTCGTCGTAGTCGTCGTAGTCGTCGTCGTCGTCGTAGTCGTCGTCGTCGTCGTAGTCGTCGTCGTCGTCGTAGTCGTCGTCGTCGTCGTAGTCGTCGTCGTCGTCGTAGTCGTCGTC
>CAMPGC010000137.1:0-24298 GCA_946863875.1 Alloplasta piceator
AATTCTTTAAAATTGATATTTGTAAGAAATTTTCTGAGGAACCTGAAACGCCTTTACTTTTTGAGATGCGACAGTTTTCGATTTTTTTATGCACTTACGCATGAAGCGGCACATCTTATCAAAAACGATAAACAGTTACCACGAGACGTCAAATCGGGTCACCGTTGCTGATTAAATAATTTTTTTCTCTATTAATTAAAGCTTTTTTTGCACAAGTAAAGTAACATTTCGATAGCTAAAAATTCCGTATATGTAATGAAATTGTTATAAATAAGAAAATGCATGCAGGTGAATGAGAAATAATAAAAATACAAGATAGTGTTCAATAATTGGGACCTGTTCAATAATTGGGACATTTACCTTAGTTGATTTTCAATAATCTCTCTAATTTCTTAGATTTTTTTACCAAAATCTATTAGATCATGATATCCCGAGTCGAAATTTTTAGCCTCCCTTGAATGCCCGTAGGTCTCATTTCCTTTGTAATGTACAAGCCGCCGGCCTCCGTTGGACCTACGGAACCCCATTTGTCGAATCCGGTGCCTCCGAGAGGCCTCCGTTCGATTCCACTCAACCTCGGGCAGGCCTCCTAGGCCTCTTTTCGATCTAACGTATCAGTGATACAGGCCTCCGTAACCTCCTTTCGATTCCAAGTCGTTGTCTCCATCGTTTTTTGGTCCAAAACCCTCGGTTCACCCTCAGAGGCCTCATCGGTAACCCATTGTGTGTTGATGCTCGTAGTGTTTTTGTGGCATTTTGCCGCAAAGGCGACAAAGTGATGTTGTGCGTCGTTCACTAGCGTGCGAATTCTGTGTCGGTGTGTATGTGCCTGTGCCCTTTTCTTTCTGTGTGAGTGCGCGTCTCTGCTTGCTTGAGCACGTTACGACTTCCCGCCATCCCGGCACCAGTCTCGTGTAGTCTCTTGTCTCAAGCACACGTATAGTTTTTCATATTTTTTCATGTTCGATTGGATATTTTATAGTTGAGGATAATCAATCGTTGATAATAAGAAAAAAACAATTCGACGATGAGCACGAAAGTGAAGAGACTTGTGCGCCCTTGTGGTTTATCAAAACCCAGAAAAAGATCCAAAGAAAAAAGGTGGTCGAGACTCGAAAACTTGTATGACGCTTTGGAACTTATTCAAATTCCGAAAAATCATTGCGTTGTCTGTGATCGAACGAGAATCACGTGGGTGGACTCGTAGACAAACAAGCGTTCCTGCTACTACGTCATTGTTCAATAATTGGTAAGAAAAAAGTCAAAACGCTGGTAGTCAACTTAAGTAAACCTAGCAAACTGAACCCTTGTGAACACGTGGTGGATTATATATTTCAGATAATCGTGACGAGCTGTGAAAAATATCTCCCGCCAATGCGTCAACAGGCGAGATAGCGGGTCCGCAAGCGACAATTTTCACCACTGCAATCATCAATGAAAAAAAAGATGGAAGGTGTGCAAAAAGCCGAAAAAGTGGCTTGTATTGCTGCGTGAATGGTACTTGCAGAGGAAACTTCAAAGGATCGTCGGGTATGGGAAGACGTGCAATCTTCTGATGCATACTTCCCCGTTCAACAACCGTTCGACACTAGTGCGAGAAGAGGAGGCAAGTAGTACACCTGACGAGGTAGAAAAGAAAAAATATATTTAAAAAAAAATTAATATGTTGTTACGTTCAAATATATATTTAAGAGATATTATAAATTGCAATTCCTAGTAAGCCTTATCGCATTAATTATAGTTGATACTAAAAAAAAAAATTGGTTTTCTTTCTGTCCATTTTCAGTAAGTTTAATTTGTAATAATGTTGAACGTGATATAACATAAATAAATGATACTATCCCTACATATGTGAAACATTCATATATATATTCCCGTTACTTATCCCTACTCCGTGTACCATTGGTCGGAGGGTCTGAGGCCCTGGAGGGTCCACGGTACATTCGCAGCAGGCCGAAAGGAGAGCCAGGAGGATTTGCGAGAGAGCCGCAATAGGCCTAAAGGAGGCCCAGGAGGTTTTGGGTGAGAGCTGGAATAGGCTTAAAGGAGGCCTAGGAGGTTTTGAGGGAGACCTGGAAGAGGCTCAAGCGAGGTTCCGGAGGCCTTGCGGCAGGGCTAAAATAGGCCCAAGCGAGGTTTCGGAGGTTCTATTCGTACCCTCATGGGCCTCCTTTGGGGAAAAAGTCTACTTTCGAGACTTTTTGAGACTTTACCGAGGCCCTGACATATCCCTCATCTATACGCTGTACCCTCGCTTCGATGCCCGATACTCCCCTAATCTTGTGACGAAGCCTCGGGTGTTGAAGGGAGGTCAAAAATTTCGACTCGGGATCTTGAAACAGGGTTTCGGAACAGATTTAAAAAAATCATTCCTCTGGCCTGTAACCTTCGCATCTTCCCATTTTGTAACGGTCTATCTACTTGAAATTTAAAAAACTACAATTTCTTCAAAATAAGATAAATCCCGAAAATAGAAAAACCAGCTTGTCCAAGGATGACGTTTAAATATATTATACCAAGGTCATCGACACTTCTGAAAGTCAATATTATTTAAAAAAAAAAATTTTGTACACTCGAAAATAATTTCGGGAGAATCACCCATAAGAGATGGAACCAAAGTGGCAAAGAGATGAGAATACGCTTTCTCTCTCTTGTCCTTTTTCTTTTGAAGGATAGTGCGAGCGCGAGAGGAAAGCGCGAGGAAAATGTGCGGGGGGGGGCGGGAAAGCTTCGGCGGCACTAACTTCCGTGGGCGATGGCGGTGGGGGGGGGGGCAGGGTGGGTGGCAGACGCCTCAACGCATGTGCAGGGCGCCTCGCTATGGTCTCTCTCTCTCTCTCTCTCTCTCTCTCTCTCTCTCTCTCTCTTTGGTCCCCGTTTGTGTGGCGCGCGCGGTGTTGCGGAGGCTGCGAAGCGGCAGCGGCAGAACGGAATTCGCGGATCACAGTCGTTCCATCTCTTGGAAAGTAACGTGATCACGCGGATTCAACTCCGCGTCAATGTTGCAAAATTACACGAGCGACAAATTCATCATCGTACAGAGGTTCGATAATAAAATTACACCTAATCGAGATATTGATGAATCTTTTTTCCTCCATCGCGACATTTTGGATTATCCCGGCTTGCGTTTTCACGTACTTGTGGATAAAACGCGAGCCCGTTATTTCTACGACGACGACTTTGATCGTGGGTGACGTCAATTCGGTGTCATGATAATAAGGCATTTTTCGCGACGTTGCGACAGTGATTCATGACAATTCGAAACTTGTATTGGGACAATTCTTGACTCCTCGGGAACTTGATTTTCTTCGAGGATCAAGCGATGACACCGATCCTGCGAATTTTCGCGACAGCGTGAGCGAAAGAGCTTTTTTGGGATACAGAGTTTTGCGACGATTCTTTTTTTTTTTTTGAACGATCGAATTTTCGTTGAGTCCACTCTGAGGCTAAATCGTTCAAGGACTCTACTTCCGGTTTTGCGTTATTGCACAAGAAAATGTGTACGTAAAGTGCGTTTGAAGGACGAGCACGTGCGGCCGGTTTTCAACCCCCGTTTCGGACCGCGTGAGAGAGAAAGTTTCGCCGGGCATAGTCCTGCGTTTCGGTGGAGGAGAGAAAAAAAGGTCCGTAAAAAGGAGGAAGAAGAGCCGAGGAGAGAGGAAGCGATGTGTGGCTCGCGAGCGAAGGATCCCTCGTCCTTGCTCACCGGGAGAAAGTTGAGCCAGGACATAAAGGAAGGACTCTGACCTCGCGCGCTCCTCAGACCGTATGAAATTCGAGGCAAAACCCTCGTGTCCTTTGCCCGCGAACGATAGATAAATTTACGGCCCCAAAAAGAGAGAGAGAGAGAGAGAGAGAGAGAGAGAGAGAGAGAGAGAGAGAGAGAGAGAGAGAGGAAGAGAGCGAGAGAGGAAGAGAGCGAGAGTGAAAGCTCGGTGAAGAATCCCTCTCGCGCATCCTCGAAAGTTAATTCGTCCTTTTCGAAGTGGGGAGGACGAAAAAAGGGGACGAATGCACACTCTGGTCTCGCACGTACGCATCCGAGGGGATATTTTGACAAAAAAAAAAGAAGCGCGCACAAACACGAGGTTGAGTCTGAAACGAGACGAGTTCTCCGACGATCTCTCACGTAAGAATTCCTATCGCTGGTAAAACGTCATTCGACGAATGAGACGCTCGTCGGTAAAAACGTCGAAATTCCTCGCGATTGACCGGATAATATCAACGTGAAACGAGACCCGCCACGTGAGAGTGAGTTTATTTTCTCGTGAGAAAAACGACCAATGAACGAATTGACGATAAAAGGCCAAAAAAAAAAAATTCTTCGTTAAACGCGACCAACGGGATAGACACGAGGATAATCGTCGCCAGAAAAATTGACGCATGATCCGCTAGAAAAGCCGCTTGCTTATTTTTTATCATTCTTCATTGGCGGCAGTGGCTCAGGATCACGAATCAGAGATAAATCTACAAATATATACATATATTTACACATATACATCGAAACCCGAATCGATGAAGAATATAATAAGTTCGGCTGGGGACGAAAAAGCGAGGAGACAATAAAAATGCTGAGATTCGAATGAAGGGTTGAACAAAAAAAAAACATTCTTGATAATACATTTCGAGGACAATCACAGTGTCTATGATAGAAGCAATGATGGCGGTAATGGAAACGCTTGTAAAGTGATGAGATATTTTGTACGAGAGATTTAAGTCAACGGGAAAGTGCGCGGTTTTTGTGTGTCTGTGTCGAACGGGGCAACGTTTTTAGTCCTGAAGGAGGAGAATTGAGGGGAAAAAAAAGGAAATTGAAAAACAGGGGCTGATAAAAGACAAATTGGCCAGGGTGATGGTTAATGGATCAACGAACGCCCGTGGCCAGCCCTTGGACAAGGTTGTACGGACTTGCGTGACAAATGATGCCGATAAAACGCGAGTGCCGAGAGTCTTTGAGGATCGTGCGAGGAGATACAGTGGGACGGTGACTGGCGGTTTTAGTGCGACGCGTTTTCGCGCGAATCCGAGTAAAAACGGGAGTGACGGGATATCATCGGGTCGCGAGAGCTTGAGAATCGTTAGAAAACCGAGGCAGCGTAAAAAGGACGCGGGTAAATTGGACGAAGGCAGGATAATAATTCGTTGGAGGGCGAAGGTCGAAAGGTATCAGCCACGACGGGACCCGGCGCCGGGGCGAAAACAGGGCCCCCGGTGCAGGGATACAAGACCGCGGGTTACGTGGTACCCGTCGTTATTAATAACGTTACGAGCTTAGCAACGGCCCTGAAGACGCGAAACTTTCACAGAGCTACTCCCTCTGCCATCAGAGGGAGATTCGGCAGACCAAGACGCCGACGGAGAAGACGGAAAAAGAGGCGACGTAGGTGAGCGCTGATCAACGTTTCATTGGAATTTAATTTTAACGATTGTTTATCCATGTGAAATATACGCGGAAAATATATGAGGTATTCCCGCTCAACGGGACCTCCTTTTAGGCCGACCTCTTTCGATTTTCTTGAAACTCGAGTATGTTTTAGTGTTGCCTGAAAGTATTTTGTACACCAATTTTCAGATCTCTAAATTATAATACTCTTTGGGATACACCAAAAGTTATAATTCAAACTTTTTGCGTATTCGGCGCTCCGGAGCTTTGGCACGGCGCGAAATAGAATCGAAAAAATTCTTTGACAATAGCTTGCGATCAGAAGTTTTATGCGCTTTTCGAAAAAAATATCAGCAATTCCGAAAAAAAAACGAATTCATTTGTATTTCGGCCAAAAAACCGAAAAAATTTAATTACAAAGAAAGAGCATAATTTAATTCAGCGGGACAATTTTTTTCATGTTTTGTATATATCTGAGAAGTCACGATGTAATTTTTAAGTTGGAACTCGTATACGTTTACTAATGCCAAGTCTTTTAGTAGGATAAAAATTCTTAAATATCGTGTTTTTCGTATTCAACAGTTGTCTCATATATTATATAGTTTTTTCAACGAATTTCGAATTTTATAAATTTATTAAATTCAAAATTTAATTCAAAACATGAAAAAAATTGTTCCGCCAAATTAAACTATGCTCTTTTTTTCGGTTTGTGGCCGAAATTTTAATGAATTCGTTTTTTTTTCGGAATCACTGATATTTATTTCGAAAAGCGCAGGAAACTTCCGATCGAAAGCTATTGTCAAAGAATTTTTTCGATTTTATTTCGCGCCGTGCCAAAGCGTCGAAGCGCTGAATACGCAAAAAGTTTGAAATATAACTTTTGGTGTGGTGCAAAGAGTATTATAGTTATCTGAAAATTGGTGTACAATATACTTTCAGGCAACACTAAAACATACTCGAGTTCCAAGAAAATCGAAAGAGGTCGGTCTAAAAGGGGGTCTCGTTGAGCGGGAATACCTCCTAGCAACATTTATAAGACAGAACACGTTTTTATTGGTCATCAGTCTTGTATTATCCTAAAATTATCCACATCATGGTTCATTCTCATGATGATCATAATCTTTGACTATAAAGTATCAACATGACACTTATTATAAATATCATAAATACTTTTTTTTATCACAACGTTTTACTTAAAAAAATGAACATGGCTCTTTTGATTTATATCTTAGCTCAATCAGTCTCCATCCAAGTTGCAGTTTAGGCAACTTGGATGAAGGTAACTTCATGTTTCTTCTTTTCTAGATATCTAGAAAGTGAGACATGCCACAAGTCAATTTTTAAAAAATCAAATGAAAGCCCGTTAAATTTACATTGCATCAATTAAAAGACAATGAACAATTAATTTCATTTTAATAGTCAAAATCAAAATTTTCGTAAGAATTTTTTTTTTTTACAAAACCTGACCGAAACAGAGCTCGTGTACGTGTCCTCTCGTTTCAGGCGGTTTTTACGTTATGCCTCGAGTCATAAGGACATTCAGCAAAAAATCAAAATCAAAATGTTTTAAATTCCTGGTCAAAATTTAGTGTTACTACTTACCCCTATTACAAGCCCCACGCTTCCCTACAACAAAAATTTCCAAAGTGCCATGAATCTTCATAAATCAAAAACACACAAGAAGCACGTACGAGCAACAAATGTTAAATTAAAATCATCGTATAAATTTTTGAAATTTCCCCAATCCACGAGAGATTAGAGCTAACTATGTTTGCAATCTCGACGTTGGTCTCGCTCGTATCTTCGCGGTTCCAACCGCGTGCCTCGTTCTTCATCCTCGTTATATCAGCGGGGTCGGTCGAGACTTTCAAACACACCATCTCACGTTAATCATAAGCGACACCCTTAACGTCGCAACTGGACGCACCGGAATGCATAATAAACTACCGCACTTTGTGTGCATATACATATATATATATATATATATATATATTAGAAGAGAGCGGTCCAGGCCCTCATCAGAGAGCCTCATACTAGGTACAAAAAATCTACATATAAACATGACGGTACACGTCGCAGAGACGTTTGGTGAAGACCGTTTTGGTCTGACGGCGCCGGCGAAATCTGCTCTACGATGCGAAAAGATGTCTTATCTCGCGAAAATATCGCTCCTGCGAGATAAGAATTCGCGAGAGGGAAGGAACAAGAGATAGAGGAGATAGAAGAGGAGGAAAAAGGAAAACAAGTGCACCTGAACGATACGTGGAACTCACAAGTCCGGCACGTTGTCCTATAAAATTACCGCGTGCCTGACGCTGCAAGGCACGTTCCTTAATTCGCTAACCGCTCTTAATTGTAATTGTACCCGCGGTTGAATTCCGCAGGACCTCCTCTCGGCTCTGTTTCTCTCTCTCTCTCTCTCTCTCTCTCTCTCTCTCTCTCTCTCTCTCTCTCTCTCTCTCTCTTCTCTCTCTCTCTCTCTCTCTCTCTCTCTCTCTCTCTCTCTCTCTTTCTCTCTCTCTCTCTCTCTCTCTCTCTCTCTCTCTCTCTCTCTCTCTCTCTCTGTTCCTTGTCCATCTCGTTACTATATATTGCAGCTCCGATTCTTACTTCTTACTACTCGCTACTACTTACCACTTGCACGCACGCAACCGCTAAAGAAAACACGAATTCCACTGTTAACCGTAATTCATCGTGGCTTTCTTGTTGCCACACTTTGCCGCGGTGCAATTCGCCGCGATACTCCACCGCGGTGGTCGTTGCGGCTGCGATCGCAAAAGCACCGATATATATGAGGCAATCCACGCCATTTCGCCCGGCCGTGACCCTGACCATTTTCAATTTTTTTCATTTTTTTTTTTTTTATAAAATAGTATACTATGCAAGGAGTATTTCGACCAATTTTAAAATTTTTATCGCATGTATTTCAGAAGTTACAATTTTTCGAAAAATCTGGATTTCAGAAATTTCGGAACCGTTCCAACGCCGATATCTCTTAAATTAATCGATGTATCGAAAAATGTTTGGAGATCGATTTTTTTCATATTATTGTAAAGTGAAAATTATGTTTTTCTTAAAATGATCACCATTTTTTATTTTTTTCAAAAAATTCTCTAAAATAATATGATGAATTATATGAATTTTAACGCTAGTCCCATCATGGGCCCATTTTTCCTTCTATTTTTTAAAAAATAAATTCAATTTTTTTTCACGAAAATTTTGAGTGTTTCGTGTGAATTACTATAATAATTTTTATTATTAATAATACTCGTAAGTAATAATTATTGTACTTATTTAGAATTAGTAATTATAGTGATAATTTTACAATTAGTAGCCCGATCTAATATGTTGAAGAATTATTTTTCCATTACTTTCCTATAGAAGAAATGTATGCATTATAGGAGAATATATGAATGAAACACTTACATATTTTTTATATTGAGAGAGTTATAGATATTTATTTTCTCATTCATTAAAACAGTTTACACAATCGAGACTGATCAGATATCAAAATGTATAGCACAAAAACTAAGCGACCGGTATAAACGAGTGAAAACCATAACGGGTATCAAAAAATTGCACTGTCTTGTGCCTGATAATGATAATGATAATGATGGTACAATGCATACGTTTCTTCTATAGGAAAGTAATGGGAAAATGATTCTTCAACATATTAGATCGGCCTACTAATTGTAAAATTATCACTACAATTACTAATTGTAAATAAGTAAAATAATTATTACTTACGTGTATCATTAGTAATAAAAATTATTATAGTAATTCATACGAAACACTCAAAATTTTCGTGAAAAAAAATTGAATTTTTTTTTTTTTAAATAGAAGGAAAAATGGGCCCATGATGGGACTAGCGTTAAAATTCATATATCAATCATACATCAAAAATGGCAATCATCTTTTAAAAAAATAATTTTCACTTTACACGCTGAAAAAATGTTGATAACGATGATTTAAAATTTTTTTCCCTTTTTTTTATGAAAATGTGAACTAATATGAAAAAACACGATCTCTAAACATTTTTCGATATATCGATTAATTTAAGAGATATCGGTGTTAGAACGTTTTCGAAATTTCTGAAATCCAGATTTTTCGAAAAATTGTAACTTCTGAAATACATGCGATAAAAATTTAAAAATTGATCAAAATACTCCTTGCATAGTATACTATTTTATAAGAAAAAATGGACAAAATTAAAAATGGTCAGGGTCAGGGCCGAGGGCAATGGCGTGGATTGCCTCATATATACATATATATCTGTATATATGGCTGCGTTTAAGAGGTAGAATCACCTTGGCATTGCAACTTCAACAGCGCGTTACAATTTCGGGTTCTTGCTCGCGTACCGTCAACAAATTTTATCGACGCGCCAATCGAATTCCACGAGGGTGCAACCCTCTTCCCTTTCCATACAGATATACTACTCCTGCTATTGCTCTTGAATGCATGTATCGTGAAGTTGCATTCTGGTGTTTGGCAAACCGTGTCACCGCGCCATTGCCGCACACGCATCGCGACTCGCTGTCCTGTGAAACTGTGATACTCATCTTCCAAATGCACTCTTTCTTGCGCTATACGGATCTGTATATGGGGTATTCCACGAGTAGCGGGACAAGTTTCGGCCGCGAGTCTCAAAATTTTTCGTCCATCAATATATCGCCTTCTTGTATCATATAAAAACATTTCCATGTAGTTATGGACCCCGATTGAGTCTAGGTTTTTGTTGAGTTCTAATCGAAAAATAAAAATATAAAATATTTAACGTACCTTTGATTGTCTGTGTATTAATTGAGTGTCGAAAGCTCTCTCTTCGATAAAGCAAATGGAATATGGTCAGATTTAATTTTTCCTGTATTGACACTTAAGGGACACACGATTAAAGGTATGTAAAATATTTAATTTTTTTATTTTTCAATTAGGACTTAACAAAAACCAAGTCTTAATTGAGGTTCGTAATTATATGGAAATGTTTTTATATGATATAAGAAAACGATATATTAACGGACGAAAAATTATGATACTCGCGGCCAAAACCTGTCTCGCTACGCATGGAATACCCCATAGATACTTTATATTTTGCACCCGTGGTTGAATTGACAAAAAACGAAACTGGACTAACCGAACTAACTATAAATTCCTTTTAACTGCTCTCTTGCGAGTGAAAAACACTCTTACAAGCGTGGACATGTGTCAGGAATCGTAATAACAATCTTGAGTGATGTAAGGTTCGTTCGAGGACGGAGGGAGTTAAAAGAAGTCGGGTATCAAATTGAAAAAAAAAATGCTCGGAAAAGACTACACTGAAAAAACACTGAGAAAACGCTAAGAAATATTTTATTTATGTAAAAATAATTTATCAACTATTAGAAAATATTTATTGAATTTATTATCGATTAAAAATCAATAATGCTGAATCATAATTTTGTAAAGTTAACGGATCTTCAGTAACAGACAACAGAACAAGTTTAAACAAGACATGAAGAAAACTTTTCATAATTTATTAATAAATCGATGAAGCAAATTTAACAAAAAATATGCATACATTTTGCAAACCCATTAAACGATACACAGTGCAAAATTGATTAAAAAAATCAATCCATAAATTTCTTTATACTGCAGAAAATGCGAAATCATAATACTGTAAGCTTAGCGGATCTTCATTAAAAAAACAAGGGAACAAATTTAAACAAGAGACGAACAAAAAATTTCAGAATTTATCCTATGAAGATTGAATTTCAACAATTGATCAATGGATTTCATTATCATTATGTCAATATTACACTTCTCGAAAATTAATTATTACCCTTAATAATTATTACAATTACTTATTACACTTTTAAAAAATTGAATTTCCACCATAAAAACAAATAATACAGGAGCCCAAGATCGAATCACCGGAAATAAAATTTCCATTACATATTAATTATTACATCCTCGAATTTACATCCAAAACAAATGTACACGACACATGCAATAACCGCACTTATCGGGTTCTCGCTGAATTTTCGTTATTGCACAGATCAAAATAAATATTTTTTTTTTACTTTCATCCAAACGTTGGCAGAACAAAACTCCTTACAAAAATGAAACGCATTAAAAACTGAATGACCGGAATTATCCCGCGAGATGACCACAGAGGTCACATTTCAGTCACGAAAAGCGTTTTGCAAGCAACTTTTTATTCACTCAAAATGTTCAAAGCGCGAAAGAAGAGCCGCGTGTAAAAATTGAATCAGTGTCGCGCAAGATGAATATGTACATATATATGACGAAAGAGAGATGGCGGAGAATTCTCGGTTTCTCTGTGTCGATGCGACGCCGTTCGGTTGGCGGACGGATTCTCATCGACCCCTCGAGCTTTCGCATTTATGCCGTCTCCCTTTCGTCCGTGTCAGCGTGTGCAGGGGAAACCAGGACCGGGGGGGAGGGGGCAAATATGTCGGCAAAGCGAGTTTATGATGGGGGCAAGGGGCTGCGGCGAGGGGGGGGGTGAGGTGTCTCTGCGAGGCAGGAAATGAAGGCAATGGATGGGGGCGATTGGAAAATTTGATGGAGGGTTCCAGCGGATAGAAGGAGAGATCGAGGGGTCAAAAGGGAGAGGGAGAGAGGGGGAGAAAGAGAGAGGAGAAGGAAGAGGGAAAGAGGAGGAGGAGGAAGAAAGCGAGAGGAGGAGGAGGAAGAGAGAAAGGGAGAGAGAGAGGAGGAGGAGGAGAAAGAGAGAGAGAAGGACGACGAAGAGAGAGGAGGAGGACGAAGATAGAAGAAGAGAGGAGGAGGAGGAGGAGGAGGAGGAGGAGGAGGAGGAGGAGGAGAGAAAGAAAGAAGGAAGAGGAGGAGGAAGCGAGGAGAGAGAGAAAGAAGGAGGAGGAAGAGAGAGAGAGAGAGAGAGAGAGAGAGGAGGAGGAAGAGAGAGAAAGAGGGAGGGAGAAGAGAGACAGAGAGAGGAGGAAGAGAGAGAGAGGAGGAGGAGGAGGAGGAGGAGAAGGAAGAGAGAAAGAAAGAGGAGGAGGCGGAAGAGAGAGAGAGAGGAGGAGGAAGAGAGAGAGAGAGGAGGAGGAGGAAGAGAGAGAGAGCAAGAAGAGAGGAAGAGCAGGAGCAGGAGAGAAAGAGAGAGGAGGAGGAGGAGGAGAGGAAGAGAGAGGAGGAAAAGAGAGAGAGAGAGGGTTAGCACATCATAGAGATGAGAGAGAACGCGTTTAAATCGAAGGATGAGAATCCGGAGAAGGAGGATGAGGAATTAACTGATGGAGGAGGGGGGGGGGAACTATCAATGACGTGTTAGACCACGTCACACACGGCGTGCAACGCATCTGTTACCTCGGCGTTACACTCAACATCGATGTAACCCCTCCTCTATACTCCTCTTCCTCCTACTCCTCCTCTATATATTATCCCTCGGCGATACGTCAATTCAACGACCGCGGCGAGCAACGATCATTATAACGATTGTCCCAAATGTTAGCGCAAACTCGCTTCGACGTATTTCCGGTATTCATAGAAGCATTTGCATGGAGATGAACGTGAAATTTTTTGCGAGTTTTGGGCTGATTCAATCAAGATTCAATGATGGCAATGATTTAGAGCGGAATCATTTTGAGGAAAATAACGGAAAGTACGTCTGTGCATGATACTTTAGGAGCTATGATTTTCTTGATGACAGAGTGCGTTTTGATTATTTTGGCTCTGTGCTCCGGAAAATAGTTTATCCGTGGTCGTATAACTGAGTTCCTTTATAGATATATATATATATATACATTTGATGTAGAGGAGAGTCGAAAACGATAGGTTGAAGGTATATAGAAGAAGAAGAAGAAGAAGTTGAAACTAGTTCTCTCTATAAGCTTTGGTTATATCGGTCTTCGGAGCTGCCACTTCCGGCACCGGCTGGTGATTTATTCCGTGCAAGTGTGATTTTCGCCGCCTCTCTTCGACTTCTTCTTCATCATCATCATCATCATCATCATCGGTGTCTTCTCCTTCTGCTCCTTTTTCTTCTTCTACTTCTTCTTCTTCTCCGCCTCCTTCTTCTTCTTCTTCTTCTTCTTCTTCTTCTCCTTTTCTTCTTCTTCTTATTCTTCATCATCTTCTTTTTCTTCTTCTTCATCATCTTCTTTTTCTTCTTCTTCATCATCTTCTTTTTCTTCTTCTTCATCATCTTCTTTTTCTTCTTCTTCGTCTTCTTCTTCTTCATCTTCGTCTTTTACATACTCCAGCTTTCAGGGTTACCGAGAACATAATTCTTATGAAGAAATTCACGTTTCATATAGTCCCTCGTCGGCATGATATATACAATCCAAAACTTCTATCCCCATTTTCATTTTTCGATGAAAGTTGCGCACAGATTGATTTATAACGAGGCATTGAACCCTTTATTATAGACTTGGATTTTTCGATCGGGTTTTACATGGTTTTCTTTTGACAGAACGATGAATCATTTTTGGGATTTTTTTTGTTCGTTTTATTAATTCGTGGTCAGCCGTTTTTAGTCAATTACCAATTATTATTATTATTAGGAAGCTCGTTATCGAACAATTAACATTAACAAATTAAATTAAATGTAGTCTTATGGAAACTGATATAACTTTGCGATAAGTTTTTTTTCGACCTCTCAATTTTTTAATATCTACACTATATTGAAAGCAACGGAAACAAAACGAAGTTTATTGATGAATATTTTTTTTTATTTGTTTAAAAAATTGTTCTCAACAAAATGTTAATATTTTAATAACGAGCTTCCTAATCGTCGTAAAAATTTTAACACGACCTCTTAAATACTTCATACAAAAACATACCAAATTTTCAGATATTTGTCATTATTTTTCATTTTAACCCTTAAGGAGGTTGAAGTAATGTTGATAGAATTCTGAAAATTTAATATGTTTCTACATGAAGTATTCAGGAGATCGTGTAAAAATTTCACGACGATAAGAAGCTATTTATTGAACAATTAACATTATAAGATTTCATAGAGACTCAACATCCTTAATAATGATAATAATATTAATAACGATGTTATTATCAATACAGTTCAGGAATTATATCTAGTCGAGGGGACAAAAAAGTGTATTTTTGCCATTTTTTTTTTTTTTTTGTTGAGAAATCATAATTATATATTTTGTTATATATATTATATATTCAATTAAAATTATATATTAATAAAATTAATATAAATAAATACTTTTGAAAAAGCCATTTCTATTCATCCAATCAAATGTAAGGTAAAAAAAAACCTTCGTTTAAATATTAAATGCTTACATGAGTAATGAAATTTAGAAATAAAATTTTTAACAAGATCTATGCAGTAGTTTTTTTTGGATATCTTGCTGTTCAACATGAAAAACGTAGTTTTGAGAACAGTGTTCAAAATTGGGAAAGGAAATTGTCCGTAAATCACGGGCGTCGACGTAACAGGCTGTAATCCGTGAATTTTGATCAGATCGCCCAAAAGTTTTTACAGAATATTCATCGGATGATATAGTATCAAACAATATCGTTTTTAAAAAAGTGATTCTCCGATTATCTATCACAATTCAATAATTAAAAAAAAATTAAAGCAAATTGAAAAAATCAAAATTTACTCAGGTAAAAATAAATTAATATTCTTACTTTTTTTACAAAATTGACAGCATTTAATCGTAATATCATTTTCAATTATTTTTTAGCCCAAATGTACCAAAACGTTTTTCCCGACCAAAATAAAATAATTTACATTTTTTAAATATAGAATTACTCGGTCCAATTTTGCAGCAAGTTACATTACATTACACTACATTACAGCCATTGCACAGCGAAAATTTTGCGGGTGTGTGTGTGCGTGCACGAATTTAATACACTTACACACCTTTTGCTGCGAGTGAAAAAGATACAGAGCCATAAATTTCGATATTATACACGCGGCAAGGTTGGCTCTCATTCTTTCTAGCTCTGTCTCTCTTATTCTCACTGCATTATCCCGGGTTTCCTCTCGCTCCGCGTGTTTCCTCCTGGAGTCGGAGGGTAAAACCTACCCCTGGCTCTGCGCGGTGACGCAACCGACAATACTCTCACGAGGTTTTAACTTTCCTTTTTTTTTCTCTCGCCCTCCCTTTCCTCGTTGTCCCTTCGTCCTCTTTTCTTTCCAATGCCGCTCCGCTGACGTTTTCACCCCGTGCTCTTTCCCTCCTTCTCTCTCTCTCTCTCTCTCTCTCTCTCTCTCTCTCTCTCTCTCTCTCCGTTTGAAACACAATACCATCGAGGGTTGAAAAAGAGAAGCCATTCGCCGCTGTTGCGCAAACTTTCACCCGATTTCCCTGGATTCCGACGTGCTTTTACCATTTTCCAGGCCTCCTCTGACTTTGTACATGTAGATGTGAACGTGTAACGCGTTCGCAGCAACGAAATAGGAGCTTCGAAATTAGTCCAAATTTGGAGCGTCACGGAGTCGGCATAATATCCCATAGAAAAATTTAGGCGATTGTCCATTTCAGCTTCTTGTTTGTGCTCTGGTTTTCACGGGGTTTCGTCGGATTATTCACGCGCCTGCCGAGAAAGAGTCCCCGCGAATATATTTCCTCCATTGTTCAAAAGGGACGAGGGGACTCCTTTATTGTGACACTTTGGCCCGATATACCAAAGACCTGACTCTTGTTTGCGAAAAGACAAATCGCACACGAACAGGGTAAAAGTCGAATATTTCTAAGAGCAACCCGATTGATGTTACCTGCTAAAATGCCTTAAACCATTGAAAAAAGAGGATTTAGAGATTATCGGAATGTTCTTAGCATTAACCCTTACTTGACACTGGACGAAACACCCAAAGCTTAAATTTTCTTAATTTTAAGTATCTAAATTTAAAAAAAATCGGACCGACAGTGACATCTGTCATTAGTTCGAGGATGCCACTACTCCTTCAAGCTTATAGCATCACTCTAAGACAATAAGTTTTCATGTAGTAGTCGTCCAAAGTCGAGTGAGGAAGGTCGAGTGCGAAAATTTTGTGCGATTTTTTTTCCTGTTATATTATTTTACGACTACTTTTTTTTTCTTGTAGTGCTCTGTATTAAGCAAACTCAGTTCAATTTTCAACCATTTTTGTCGAAAAATAAAAAAGTTATGATTTTTTTCGTAAAAGTTGTAATTTTTTCAGTTTTTTGGGTATTAAAATTTTTTTTATCATATTTAACTTGAATATTTTAATATAAATCCTGTATAACTTTGGGAAGTAACCTCTTGAGAGGTTCTAAACTAAATTTGCAAGTTTAAATATTTTTAAATGGTATATTTTTATGAGGTATATTTTTTATAACATTTTTTATCGCTGGGATATAATTTTATAATTTTTATAATTTTTTTCCTGTTATATTATTTTACTACTAATATTTTTTTTCTTGTAGTGCTATATGTATATGAAGCAAACTCAGTTGAATTTTTAAACATTTTTGTCGAAAAAAAAAGTTATGATTTTTTTCGTCAGTGGTCATTTTTTTTTTTAATTTTTTGGATATTTAAATTTTTTCATCATATTTAACTCTAAAATTTTACTATAAATCCGCATAACTTTGGGAAGTAACCTCTTAAGAAGTTCTAAAAAAATTTGCACGTTAAAATATTAAATGGTATATTTTGAAAGAATTTTTATCGTGGATTATAAGTTAATAATTTTTATAATTCTTTTCCTGTTATTTTATTTTACTACTACTATTTTTTCTTATAGTGCTATATGTTAAACAAACAGTTAAATTTTTAACCATTTTTATCGAAAAATAAAAAAGTTATGATTTTTTTCGTAAAAGTTGTAATTTTTTCAGTTTTTTGGATATTCAAATTTTTATATCATATTTAACTTAGATATTTTATTATAAATCCTGTATAACTTTGAGAAGTAACCGCTTAAGAAGTTCTAAAAAAATTTGCAAGTTAAAATATTAAATGGTATATTTTTTGAAAGAATTTTTATCGTTGGGTTATAAGTTAATAATTTTTATAATTTCTTTCCTGTTATATTATTTTATTACTACTATTTTTTTTCTTGTAGTGCTATATATTAAGCAAACTCAATTAAATTTTTAAACACTTTTGTCAAAAAATAAAAAAGTTATGATTTTTTTCGTGAAAGTTGTCATTTTTTCAATTTTTTTGGATATTTAAATTTTTCCACCATATTTAACTTTGAGATTTTCCTAATAAATCCTGTATAACTTTAGGAAGGAACCTCTAAAGAGGTTCTAAAAAAAATTTGCAAGTTAAATTATACAATGGTAAATCTTTTACAAGAATTTTTATCGCCGGGGTACAAACGACCCCAGTCTGTCAAATACGATATTCTGCAGAAGTGTGTCAAGTAAGGGTTAATAACCACGAGTCTAAGAGCAGAGGGTTGATAGGAATAATTAAAGGGGGTTGAACGAGGTTGTTTTGTTTCCAGCATTGCCGAATATACCAAAATATGACCCAAATTGCGTTCGCCGAAAGTTAAATCTTAAACGAACAGCGTGAATGTCAAATATTTTTCCAAGCAGCCATATTTCATATTACATTTTTAACAAAAAATATTTTGGAATCATAAAAAGTGACGTCTCAGAGATTGTCGCAATGTTAACGTCAGTCGCGATGAAAATAATAATAATTTGTTACGTCGTCGGGCGTCGCTCGAATTTTCGGTGGCAAAAGCCGCGAGCTGAGGGCTAAAAAGGAGGGTTGGTTGGTCGAAGGGGGTGTTCGCTTTTTGTTCGCGGTCGCGCGCGGTCTACTGACGTTACAGGGTGTATTTTTATTTCGTGTGTGCGCCGCCAGGGGGTGGCGAAGAGTGCGAGGGAAGGAGTCAGAGGGCTCGAATCGTCCACAAATATACAAACACAAAGACACACACAGGCAAACACACAAAGAGTATAGTTGGGGGTGGTTTGGTGCTCTCTGCTGTTGCTGCCTCGCTTCTCATTTCTCGTATTTTCCATTCGCGATAAATCACCGACGCCGGCGGAAGGGCTGCGGAAAGAGTGAGATCGAGCTTCGGAGAGAGGGAGTCACGATGGAAGGGGTATACACGTATAGATATTAGGGTGGGTCAAATAAAATGACTAATTTTTTTTTTCCTCGATATAATGAAAAATGCATTGTTTGGCATCTCAAAAAAATCCTCCGTAAGTATTAGCCCTTCGTATTCAAATTATGAGGTCCCTCGTCGCAAATTTTTATTTCCCATTTAAATAACACAGGAAATTTTTTTTTAACTTTGGAATTTTATTAGACTCTAACCGTTGAGGTTAGGAGAGTTTTTTTAGCACATTTTTGTAGAACATTTGATGCTCTACGAAAAAGCTCTCTCGTGTCTAATCGATAAAACTAACCGTTCAAAAAATAATCGGTGATAATAATCACTAATTATCACTAATTATCACCGATTCTTTTTTGAACGGTTAGTTTTATCGATTAGACACAAGATAGCTTTTTTATATAGCATAAAATGTTCTATAAAAATGTGCTAAAAAACTCTCCTAACCTCAACGTCTAAAGTCTAATAAAATTCCAAAGTTGAAAAAAAAAAATCCCATGTTATTTAAATGGGAAATAAAAATTTGCGATGAGAGACCTCTTAATTTAAATATATGAAGGGCTTATACTTGCAGAGGGTTTTTTTGAGATGCTGAACAATACATTTTTCATTATATCGAGGCAAAAAAAATGAACCATTTTATTTGACCCACCCTAATAGAGATATATATATATTATATATATATGGAGGTTTCAGTAGCAGCGGAGCCAACGGCGTTGTGTCACGTGGAAAAGCCAAAACTCTCCCCGGATCTCTTTTTCTCCATCTTTCTCAGTTTCGGTCGCGAACACGGAGGTTAAGAAAGTCAAAACCCAGCGGGAATCGCATTATATGCCTGACCGCACGAGTACCTACTAACGACCTTCGTTTCATGGACATCAATGGCGAATAAATTTTCACGTTGTTACACTCCTTTCGTGGGTTGGGCTCATCCATTTTCCATTGTCATCGATCAAAACATTGTAGATCATCGAATAACACCAAGCATTCGAGTACCTGAAATGTATTTGATCTTTTGACCTTGAGAGTCCTTGAGAGAGTCTTCAATGATAAGTCACGTCATCAATTTATCCCTCCCATGCATTGATGATCTAGACTTTTTGATCTTTGCTCTATGCTTGATTTTATAGACCAACTCGTAATCAAGATTGATCCAGATTCTTTTGGATAATTGGATTCCAGATTGTTTTCCGGACAATCTAGAATCCAGTTCGATTTTCATTCTTAATACTTGTTTGATGCTTCAATTTTAAGATTGATCTGGAATGGACCATTTGGATTGATGTAGGTTTTCGAACATTGCTTTATCCTTGATTTATTAGATCAATCTAGAAATCCTGGATTGTTTTAGATTCTTTTTGATGACTTGGTTCTTGGTTTCTGCTTGATGCTCTATTTTTTACATCAATTTAGAATCCAGATTGATCCTACATACTTGATTTTAGCTTGGCGCATGATTTTCCCATCAATCAAGAATTTAGATTGATCTAGATTCTTGTTTTTTTTTATGTATGCCTCATTTTTTAGATCAATCTGGAATCGAGAACTTGTATTGATGCAAATTCTAGAACATTGCTCGATCCTTGATTTACCAGATGAACATAGAAACCACATTGTTCTAGATTCTGTTTGATGCTTTGTTTTCCAGATCAATCTAGAATTCTGTTCGATCTTCATTTTTTACTTCAGCTTGATGCTTCCATTCTTTGGATCAATTTAGCATTCGGATTAATCTAGATTCTTGAACTTAGCTTGATGCCCGATTTTCTTGTTGATCTAAAATCCAGATGGATCCAGATTCTGGATCGTTTCTCGATGCTTTATTTTTCAGATAAATCTAGCATCTAAATCAGTCGAGATTATCGATCATTGCTCTATGCTTGCTTTTACCCGATCAATCTAGAACTTGGATATCGATTCATTTTGTTACTTAATTTTAGCTTGTTGCTTGATTTTCAATAAATCAAGAAGCTATTGATGTGGCATATGAGTTGAAATGTTCTAAAGAAAAATGAAGCATCAGTCTTTGAAGCAGTGAACGGCAGTATCGATTTTTTCGTCAACGATATTGATTATATTGATATTTTTTTTCGAAAAATTAATAATTAGTCAAAAAATAGTACTAATTTTGAATAAACTAAATTTATTACCATTTCCAAAATTAATACAACATTTCTCCACAAATTATTATTATTTTTTTTTGTTATTTAGCAATATCTCTGTTGCCAATTACTGACTCTTGGAAGAAATTAGTAATATTTCATTGTTAATTACTCTTTTTTTTTGAAAAATTAATAAATTTTGACACTAATTACTAATGTTTAGGAAAATTAGTAATATTTTTTTTGCGAATTCTTAATTTTTCAATAAAAATCGAAAATATTTCGTCACTAATATACTAATTTTTTTAGAAAAATGAGTAATAAGTTCCCGTTAATTACTAATTTACTGAAAAAAAATTGACAATATTTTGTTGCTAATTATTAATTTTTCGAAAAACTTGTATAATAAAAATAGACATCGTTTTTTTTTTGCTGATCGCTGCTCCGAAGTTATGAAACTGATACCAACGAGATGACACATTTTTTCATCCCAAGTAAAAAATTACAACGAACCGGAGCTTCGGTGAGAATAAATCGCGATATTTTCTTATGCGCGCTTCCAACGTCGCGGCCATTACGGAAAGTCGGATGAAGGCATATATAGCACACACACACTTACACACTAAAATCTCCGCGGCTAAGCTTTCACATCGTCTCCGTCTCTCCGCGTATTGTTTTCGAGAGCTTTATGCCCCTTACCCCCCCCCCCTTCCCCTCTTCCTCCCAACTAACGACGAAGAAGAGACTGCCTTCTTCGCCGCGACGAAGAAACTTCTTAAATTCGAGTTATTTTCGTCGAGTGGCGCAAGATGGATGGCACCGTGTGTTTTCTGGCTATACGCGAGAGAGACTCCTCGCGGTACGCGCTCGAAGAGACACAGAAGACCCACGCGGGTCATAAGAGGAAGGAGCAGCGAGGAGGAAGCTGCGACTACAGGCGTCGTCGTCGACGTCGTCGTCGGCGGCGACGAGCATGTCACCCACTTCTTTCTCTCCTTCTCACTCTCTCCTTCTTTCTCTCCTTCTCACTCTCTCTTTCTTTTTCTCTGTCTTTCTCTCTTTTTTCGTGAACCCAAACCCAAGAAAGTTGCAAGTTTAGGAAAGACACGCTCAACCAAAGAACTGGGACGAGAAAAAACGGGGAGAAAGATGGATACAGAGGGAAGAAGATGGAGGAAGATGAAGCGAAGCTCGGGAGTTGGCGAACGAAGTAAACCCTTCCTTCCATCTTGCTCCATCCTTCGATTCAACCCCTGTCCTCCCTCCAACCCCAATTCTCGGTCGCGGGGGATGAATACAGCATCGTGACGCCTTCGGGGCGCCGTTTGTCTCGTTATCCCGAAGATTTATGGCGCGCTAATTGCAACGAGCCGAACAACAGCGCACCGGTGTTCGAACTTTCATCCCTCTCTCCCAGTTCATCTGGATCCCATCAAAACTCGCTGCACACTCATATTTCTGCAGCATCAACGTCGAAATTTCGTTTGATCATAAGATTCATGAAATCCTCGAACGTTCGCCTATTGCGCCATTGAAAGTGGAATTTGTTTCTGGATTAACTCAAAAATAGTTCGTAAATGCAATGATGTTCGTCATTGGTGGCTTTTAGTTTCCATCGTTGAGAAGCCATTTTTTTTGTCCCGATTCATTTAAGGCCACATTCTGGTCTAGAGACATACATTTTGAGCGTTTTTGTTGAACTTGATCAAAAAAATTTTATATTTTGACCATGCTTTTTAAAAAAACATATTTATTAATATTTTGACAATTGACAAACAAATTATCGAAAAAAATAATTAAAAATTAAATTTCAAAACAAGTACCGTAAAACGGGGCTCCTTTGTTCGTGTTTCGGAGGTTTTTTGATTGTAACTTTTTTTTAACGTCCAACATTAAATTTTTTTTTGCTCGTACAGAACAATGTGTCCTTCGGCTATAAAATGTACAACAATAGCAAGCCCCACTAGACCCTCGCAATTTTATATATTTAGAAAAAAAAGCCAAAGTAACCCCGAGAGTAGGGCTACTTTGAAGAGGCATTGAAATGCAACTTGTGTCAAAGATCCACATCGTAAATGCAGCTTTGACATCATTTTGATAAAAAACAATAATATTTTATACATTATACATGAAATTAAATGAAAAACAACGATTTTTGACAATAAATTCGTCATTTTTATTGAAGAAATATTTTACATAAAAATACCAAATACTTAGGCCCGAATTTTAAGTACTTAAGATCAAACTTTCTATTGAACTCAAATTTGAATTTTAGATCGAACTTAAAATCAAATTTAAGATGAATCTTAAGTTTGGAATTAAGTATCATTATAAGTTCATACTTATTTTCAAACTTTAATGCGAACTTCAAATCGATCTTAAGTTCAAACTTGAATTTTGTTTGAGGTTTGATCTTGAGATCCATCTTGAGCATGAACTTAAGTTCGATCAAACTTCTTTCATCGCCTTCCTCAACCGTGTTATTTTAAATTAGTTGTGAAAATATTTAAGTACGATCAAACTTAAGTTCAAGCTCAAGATGGATCTTAAGTTCGAACTTCATACCAAATTTAAATTTGAACTTAAGATCGATCTGAAGTTCGCAGTAAAGTTTGAACTTAAGTATGAACTTACAATGGCACTCTAGTTCAACTTACGATTCATCTTAAATTGGAACTTAAGTTCGATCTTCAGTTCCAGCTTGAGTTCCATGGAAAGTTCGATCTTAGGGTAGGACTTATGACTTGAAATTCGGGCCTTACGGATGTAACAGAGGTTGGAGTCGTTCTTTTTGCCCTTCTTTATTCCCTTCATGCGAATGGCATTATCGATTGTTCGGACATCTTGGTTTGTTACACATATCTGTGTACCTGGTTTACGAATGACTTTTTTTCCTCTTCTACTCACTCTCCACACCCCCTCCCGCCCTACAAGGTCATTCGGGTTCACTGCGCACACGTTTTTACCGTATTTTGCTGCTCGTCCAAAGTAGCCCCAAAAACCAACAAAAGTAACCCCCAAAGTTAATGTAGCCCCGTTTCGCGGTACGCGAAATCGAAATTAATATACATGGTATTGGAAAATTAACATTAATATCCCCGTATATGAAAATGGTTTTGGTATACTTTTTCGCAATTTCAAGATGCATCATTGAAAATTAATACACTTATTTTTTAAAATTCCAATCAATCACTGAAAAAAATGTCTTTAAATATAATATTAAAAAAAAACACTTATGAGAGGGTCACCTTTTTTTCAAACAGTCTTAAGGGTTTGCATAACTAATGAAGCGTGAGGGCCTCTGAAATTAAGTTACGAGGGGTCGCGTAACTTATGAGGGGTCAGGAATGCTGGAATTGAGTTTTGCGCGGCTTTACGTAACATACGAGGGATCAGGGGTCGCGAAATTAAGTTACGGGAGGTAACTTAAGTTACGAGGGGTCAGGTATTCAGGAACAAAGTTTTGAGAGTCTACATCATTCATACATCACACAAGTAGAGGGAGTTCATAAGTAGTCGGTAGCGTAATAGGTAGCGTGTTGGGTAGTCAGGTACGATAGGTAGGATAGTAGGTAGGGTCGAGGTATCGAATCGCGGTCGGAGAGAAAAATTAGATCCGACAATTCGCGCAGATTTTTTTTCTCTATATGTCTCTTTTTAGGGCCGGTAAACTATGCATATTAAATTATTTTGCAAAGGTTATATTTTTTATAACACGTTTAACAACAATTAAATCCAGTTACGGTAACGTAATTTTTATTTAATCAT
>CAMPGC010000138.1:0-19963 GCA_946863875.1 Alloplasta piceator
GACGACGACGACGACGACGACGACGACGACGACGACGACGACGACGACGACGACGACGACGACGACGACGACGACGACGACGACGACGACGACGACGACGACGACGACGACGACGACGACGACGACGACGACGACGACGACGACGACGACGACGACGACGACGACGACGACGACGACGACGACGACGACGACGACGACGACGACGACGACGACGACGACGACGACGACGACGACGACGACGACGACGACGACGACGACGACGACGACGACGACGACGACGACGACGACGACGACGACGACGACGACGACGACGACGACGACGACGACGACGACGACGACGACGACGACGACGACGACGACGACGACGACGACGACGACGACGACGACGACGACGACGACGACGACGACGACGACGACGACGACGACGACGACGACGACGACGACGACGACGACGACGACGACGACGACGACGACGACGACGACGACGACGACGACGACGACGACGACGACGACGACGACGACGACGACGACGACGACGACGACGACGACGACGACGACGACGACGACGACGACGACGACGACGACGACGACGACGACGACGACGACGACGACGACGACGACGACGACGACGACGACGACGACGACGACGACGACGACGACGACGACGACGACGACGACGACGACGACGACGACGACGACGACGACGACGACGACGACGACGACGACGACGACGACGACGACGACGACGACGACGACGACGACGACGACGACGACGACGACGACGACGACGACGACGACGACGACGACGACGACGACGACGACGACGACGACGACGACGACGACGACGACGACGACGACGACGACGACGACGACGACGACGACGACGACGACGACGACGACGACGACGACGACGACGACGACGACGACGACGACGACGACGACGACGACGACGACGACGACGACGACGACGACGACGACGACGACGACGACGACGACGACGACGACGACGACGACGACGACGACGACGACGACGACGACGACGACGACGACGACGACGACGACGACGACGACGACGACGACGACGACGACGACGACGACGACGACGACGACGACGACGACGACGACGACGACGACGACGACGACGACGACGACGACGACGACGACGACGACGACGACGACGACGACGACGACGACGACGACGACGACGACGACGACGACGACGACGACGACGACGACGACGACGACGACGACGACGACGACGACGACGACGACGACGACGACGACGACGACGACGACGACGACGACGACGACGACGACGACGACGACGACGACGACGACGACGACGACGACGACGACGACGACGACGACGACGACGACGACGACGACGACGACGACGACGACGACGACGACGACGACGACGACGACGACGACGACGACGACGACGACGACGACGACGACGACGACGACGACGACGACGACGACGACGACGACGACGACGACGACGACGACGACGACGACGACGACGACGACGACGACGACGACGACGACGACGACGACGACGACGACGACGACGACGACGACGACGACGACGACGACGACGACGACGACGACGACGACGACGACGACGACGACGACGACGACGACGACGACGACGACGACGACGACGACGACGACGACGACGACGACGACGACGACGACGACGACGACGACGACGACGACGACGACGACGACGACGACGACGACGACGACGACGACGACGACGACGACGACGACGACGACGACGACGACGACGACGACGACGACGACGACGACGACGACGACGACGACGACGACGACGACGACGACGACGACGACGACGACGACGACGACGACGACGACGACGACGACGACGACGACGACGACGACGACGACGACGACGACGACGACGACGACGACGACGACGACGACGACGACGACGACGACGACGACGACGACGACGACGACGACGACGACGACGACGACGACGACGACGACGACGACGACGACGACGACGACGACGACGACGACGACGACGACGACGACGACGACGACGACGACGACGACGACGACGACGACGACGACGACGACGACGACGACGACGACGACGACGACGACGACGACGACGACGACGACGACGACGACGACGACGACGACGACGACGACGACGACGACGACGACGACGACGACGACGACGACGACGACGACGACGACGACGACGACGACGACGACGACGACGACGACGACGACGACGACGACGACGACGACGACGACGACGACGACGACGACGACGACGACGACGACGACGACGACGACGACGACGACGACGACGACGACGACGACGACGACGACGACGACGACGACGACGACGACGACGACGACGACGACGACGACGACGACGACGACGACGACGACGACGACGACGACGACGACGACGACGACGACGACGACGACGACGACGACGACGACGACGACGACGACGACGACGACGACGACGACGACGACGACGACGACGACGACGACGACGACGACGACGACGACGACGACGACGACGACGACGACGACGACGACGACGACGACGACGACGACGACGACGACGACGACGACGACGACGACGACGACGACGACGACGACGACGACGACGACGACGACGACGACGACGACGACGACGACGACGACGACGACGACGACGACGACGACGACGACGACGACGACGACGACGACGACGACGACGACGACGACGACGACGACGACGACGACGACGACGACGACGACGACGACGACGACGACGACGACGACGACGACGACGACGACGACGACGACGACGACGACGACGACGACGACGACGACGACGACGACGACGACGACGACGACGACGACGACGACGACGACGACGACGACGACGACGACGACGACGACGACGACGACGACGACGACGACGACGACGACGACGACGACGACGACGACGACGACGACGACGACGACGACGACGACGACGACGACGACGACGACGACGACGACGACGACGACGACGACGACGACGACGACGACGACGACGACGACGACGACGACGACGACGACGACGACGACGACGACGACGACGACGACGACGACGACGACGACGACGACGACGACGACGACGACGACGACGACGACGACGACGACGACGACGACGACGACGACGACGACGACGACGACGACGACGACGACGACGACGACGACGACGACGACGACGACGACGACGACGACGACGACGACGACGACGACGACGACGACGACGACGACGACGACGACGACGACGACGACGACGACGACGACGACGACGACGACGACGACGACGACGACGACGACGACGACGACGACGACGACGACGACGACGACGACGACGACGACGACGACGACGACGACGACGACGACGACGACGACGACGACGACGACGACGACGACGACGACGACGACGACGACGACGACGACGACGACGACGACGACGACGACGACGACGACGACGACGACGACGACGACGACGACGACGACGACGACGACGACGACGACGACGACGACGACGACGACGACGACGACGACGACGACGACGACGACGACGACGACGACGACGACGACGACGACGACGACGACGACGACGACGACGACGACGACGACGACGACGACGACGACGACGACGACGACGACGACGACGACGACGACGACGACGACGACGACGACGACGACGACGACGACGACGACGACGACGACGACGACGACGACGACGACGACGACGACGACGACGACGACGACGACGACGACGACGACGACGACGACGACGACGACGACGACGACGACGACGACGACGACGACGACGACGACGACGACGACGACGACGACGACGACGACGACGACGACGACGACGACGACGACGACGACGACGACGACGACGACGACGACGACGACGACGACGACGACGACGACGACGACGACGACGACGACGACGACGACGACGACGACGACGACGACGACGACGACGACGACGACGACGACGACGACGACGACGACGACGACGACGACGACGACGACGACGACGACGACGACGACGACGACGACGACGACGACGACGACGACGACGACGACGACGACGACGACGACGACGACGACGACGACGACGACGACGACGACGACGACGACGACGACGACGACGACGACGACGACGACGACGACGACGACGACGACGACGACGACGACGACGACGACGACGACGACGACGACGACGACGACGACGACGACGACGACGACGACGACGACGACGACGACGACGACGACGACGACGACGACGACGACGACGACGACGACGACGACGACGACGACGACGACGACGACGACGACGACGACGACGACGACGACGACGACGACGACGACGACGACGACGACGACGACGACGACGACGACGACGACGACGACGACGACGACGACGACGACGACGACGACGACGACGACGACGACGACGACGACGACGACGACGACGACGACGACGACGACGACGACGACGACGACGACGACGACGACGACGACGACGACGACGACGACGACGACGACGACGACGACGACGACGACGACGACGACGACGACGACGACGACGACGACGACGACGACGACGACGACGACGACGACGACGACGACGACGACGACGACGACGACGACGACGACGACGACGACGACGACGACGACGACGACGACGACGACGACGACGACGACGACGACGACGACGACGACGACGACGACGACGACGACGACGACGACGACGACGACGACGACGACGACGACGACGACGACGACGACGACGACGACGACGACGACGACGACGACGACGACGACGACGACGACGACGACGACGACGACGACGACGACGACGACGACGACGACGACGACGACGACGACGACGACGACGACGACGACGACGACGACGACGACGACGACGACGACGACGACGACGACGACGACGACGACGACGACGACGACGACGACGACGACGACGACGACGACGACGACGACGACGACGACGACGACGACGACGACGACGACGACGACGACGACGACGACGACGACGACGACGACGACGACGACGACGACGACGACGACGACGACGACGACGACGACGACGACGACGACGACGACGACGACGACGACGACGACGACGACGACGACGACGACGACGACGACGACGACGACGACGACGACGACGACGACGACGACGACGACGACGACGACGACGACGACGACGACGACGACGACGACGACGACGACGACGACGACGACGACGACGACGACGACGACGACGACGACGACGACGACGACGACGACGACGACGACGACGACGACGACGACGACGACGACGACGACGACGACGACGACGACGACGACGACGACGACGACGACGACGACGACGACGACGACGACGACGACGACGACGACGACGACGACGACGACGACGACGACGACGACGACGACGACGACGACGACGACGACGACGACGACGACGACGACGACGACGACGACGACGACGACGACGACGACGACGACGACGACGACGACGACGACGACGACGACGACGACGACGACGACGACGACGACGACGACGACGACGACGACGACGACGACGACGACGACGACGACGACGACGACGACGACGACGACGACGACGACGACGACGACGACGACGACGACGACGACGACGACGACGACGACGACGACGACGACGACGACGACGACGACGACGACGACGACGACGACGACGACGACGACGACGACGACGACGACGACGACGACGACGACGACGACGACGACGACGACGACGACGACGACGACGACGACGACGACGACGACGACGACGACGACGACGACGACGACGACGACGACGACGACGACGACGACGACGACGACGACGACGACGACGACGACGACGACGACGACGACGACGACGACGACGACGACGACGACGACGACGACGACGACGACGACGACGACGACGACGACGACGACGACGACGACGACGACGACGACGACGACGACGACGACGACGACGACGACGACGACGACGACGACGACGACGACGACGACGACGACGACGACGACGACGACGACGACGACGACGACGACGACGACGACGACGACGACGACGACGACGACGACGACGACGACGACGACGACGACGACGACGACGACGACGACGACGACGACGACGACGACGACGACGACGACGACGACGACGACGACGACGACGACGACGACGACGACGACGACGACGACGACGACGACGACGACGACGACGACGACGACGACGACGACGACGACGACGACGACGACGACGACGACGACGACGACGACGACGACGACGACGACGACGACGACGACGACGACGACGACGACGACGACGACGACGACGACGACGACGACGACGACGACGACGACGACGACGACGACGACGACGACGACGACGACGACGACGACGACGACGACGACGACGACGACGACGACGACGACGACGACGACGACGACGACGACGACGACGACGACGACGACGACGACGACGACGACGACGACGACGACGACGACGACGACGACGACGACGACGACGACGACGACGACGACGACGACGACGACGACGACGACGACGACGACGACGACGACGACGACGACGACGACGACGACGACGACGACGACGACGACGACGACGACGACGACGACGACGACGACGACGACGACGACGACGACGACGACGACGACGACGACGACGACGACGACGACGACGACGACGACGACGACGACGACGACGACGACGACGACGACGACGACGACGACGACGACGACGACGACGACGACGACGACGACGACGACGACGACGACGACGACGACGACGACGACGACGACGACGACGACGACGACGACGACGACGACGACGACGACGACGACGACGACGACGACGACGACGACGACGACGACGACGACGACGACGACGACGACGACGACGACGACGACGACGACGACGACGACGACGACGACGACGACGACGACGACGACGACGACGACGACGACGACGACGACGACGACGACGACGACGACGACGACGACGACGACGACGACGACGACGACGACGACGACGACGACGACGACGACGACGACGACGACGACGACGACGACGACGACGACGACGACGACGACGACGACGACGACGACGACGACGACGACGACGACGACGACGACGACGACGACGACGACGACGACGACGACGACGACGACGACGACGACGACGACGACGACGACGACGACGACGACGACGACGACGACGACGACGACGACGACGACGACGACGACGACGACGACGACGACGACGACGACGACGACGACGACGACGACGACGACGACGACGACGACGACGACGACGACGACGACGACGACGACGACGACGACGACGACGACGACGACGACGACGACGACGACGACGACGACGACGACGACGACGACGACGACGACGACGACGACGACGACGACGACGACGACGACGACGACGACGACGACGACGACGACGACGACGACGACGACGACGACGACGACGACGACGACGACGACGACGACGACGACGACGACGACGACGACGACGACGACGACGACGACGACGACGACGACGACGACGACGACGACGACGACGACGACGACGACGACGACGACGACGACGACGACGACGACGACGACGACGACGACGACGACGACGACGACGACGACGACGACGACGACGACGACGACGACGACGACGACGACGACGACGACGACGACGACGACGACGACGACGACGACGACGACGACGACGACGACGACGACGACGACGACGACGACGACGACGACGACGACGACGACGACGACGACGACGACGACGACGACGACGACGACGACGACGACGACGACGACGACGACGACGACGACGACGACGACGACGACGACGACGACGACGACGACGACGACGACGACGACGACGACGACGACGACGACGACGACGACGACGACGACGACGACGACGACGACGACGACGACGACGACGACGACGACGACGACGACGACGACGACGACGACGACGACGACGACGACGACGACGACATTGACAACAACAACAACGACAACAACGACAACAACAACAACGACAACAACAGCAACAACAACAACAACAACAACAACAACAATAATAATAATAATAATAATCATAAATTAAAAATTGTCTTAAAGAGACAAGAAGAAAATAATGATAAATATGGCGTGAAATCGTGGAACCAACCTCGACGGGTCCATGATGACGTGGTTTTCATGAATTTCTTGAAATTTCAGTTTCCAGGTCAACGATGTTGCTGTTGTCGAAGTCCAGGTCAACTTCGTCTAGATTTTTGATGTCTAGATCGATGTCTCCATGTTTTTCAATGTCCGGGTCAATGTCTCTATGATTCGTGGTCTCTAGGTCAACGTCTTCAAATTTTTTGATGTCCAGGTCGACGGTTCCGTGGTTTTTGGTCTCTTGGTTGACGCCTTCAAGGTTTTCGATGTTCAGGTCGACAGCTCCATGATTTTCGGTTTCTAGGTCAACGTCTTCAAGGTTTTTGGTGTCCAGGTCTGAAGCTCCATGGTTTTTGGTCTCTGGGTCGAGAGATTTTCGATGTTCAGGTCGACGGCTTCATTGTTTTTGGACTCTAGGTCAACGTCTTCAAGGTTTTCGGTGTCCATGTCGACGCCGACATGGTTTTTAAGCAATAGGTCAATGGCTCAACGGTTTAAAGATGTCCAGGACAACGGCGTCATGGCTTTCAGGGCCCGGGTCGATCGTTTCGTAGTTGTTGGAGTCTAGATCGACGGTTCCACGCTTCCGCCGAACACTAAAATTCTGAGAAATCGACCTTGACCACCGGACTTCGTACCTTGCAAGCTCACCTTCGTGGATTCACGCCTCATGGATGTTTTATTATCTTTAAATAATTAACTTCAATTGTTGATAAAATTGATTTAATTTTGAATCGATGTACTTATTTTGAAATAATAAGAAATTAAAATTAATTAACAGTTAAGTTTAATTCGAAATAAATTAAAATCTATTTGCTGTTGAAATATTTCTGAAATGGAAAAGTATTTCTCACCCACAATCAAGAGTAATGGGGAGGAGAAATTTATTTTACAGTTCGAGCATGATAAATACTGAATCAAAAAACCATTACATACTTTCAGCTGAAAAGAGTGGAGAATCAAAAATCACACCTCGTTTTCCATTTATTCGATCATATTATTCTGTCTTATGGCCTAATACTTTATTCATTATCAACACCATAATAGTGCAAATATAGTCGTGAGAAATATAAAGCGCACAAAGTATAAGCTCATAGCACTACGTCTTTCGCGATTATTTTTGTGTTGCCATGGTATCAATTAAAAAATTAAAGTTTCCATCATATCAGCATAAACCATTGGGGGAAAAAGTCGCAATTTACTTAGAGAAAACTTTAATGAATAATTTTGTTCTCTGGTAATATTTTTTGTCCCGAAACGAATTTTGAATGATGGCATCAAAAAACAAATTGAGAAAGCCGAGAAAGCCGAAAATGGTTTTCCATCAAGAGACTTTAAATCCAGCAAATCATCAACCACCAGCAACACGACCGTGAAATTCACGAGCAGTTCAACGATCGATTCGATGGTCTACCTCGATAAAACGATGTAAGTATTAATTGGAATAAATAATGTACATTTTCGTTGGTCTAATAATCGGCTTTTTTATATGACAGCGAAATATTGGCATATGTTGACGCGGTGCAAGCTCCAAGGATCGTCGGAACGAAAGGCAATTTCAAGCTTTTCAAATTCGTTTTAAATAATGTCGCTGGCAAACGAAATCAATGTTTGGCATTGTTAATGTCAAAATAAAGAGAAAAATGGGGCGACTAATGGTAAAATCGGGAAGTGAGAAAGGAACATACGCTATACAGATTTCTACGAGTTATTGAATATATCAGATACAACTCACAGGATAAACTCATAAACGTCGTCTTCCTTACCGACATACCCTCTACCACATCACTTATCGACCCTAACAATAGATCCCCGGAAAAAGTCCATAAAATTACTATCAGAAAAGAATTTCATCATTTAATATTTCTTATCATTATCGGAACAATGAGAGCGCTGATGCTCTCGGGTCGGAGTGCGTGGGAGAACAGATTCTCCCCACTACTCTTCCCATTATCAGAAACGAATGAGAGGACAATTGTATAACGAACGTTTCCGTAGCTCTGGGAATAAAGATATGACTAAAATCGGAGAAACAGAGGGACTGGATCCCTAATGATTGAAATTTTTTTTTTTTTAAGGAACCCACAATACAATTAAGGATGATAAAGGAACTTCAACAATGCCCAATTGACATTCAACTACTCGGATATTAACAGAAGGTCGAAAGCACACGTATTTGTTTTTTTTTTTAGAAATAAATAATTGGGAATAGGAAAATTGAGAGCGAGATCCAATTTGTTACAATAGTGAAGGAAGAATCGGCTGCGATTCGGCCAGTGGGTCCAAATGACAGTGGACAATTTTTTTTGGTATAACGTTTCGATCCTTATTCGGATCCTCTTCAGATTTATTATTTCTAAAATTACATTCATTATTGTCTTATTTTGTATAATATATTTTACATTTTAAGCTTAAGTGTTTTTATGTGTCATGACTGACCTGAATTTGTATGGGTAATTTTTAATTATTTTGTGAATCTTGGATAATATTCATTATGATATTATTGTATCAGGACGGGTCGTTTTTTTTAATCCTTGGTGTCTGCGAGAGGGAGGATTTTAATATTTTAATGCTTAGTTAATGTTTTTTGTGATACCTCTGTGTACGTGTTATTTACCTATGAATTTTATGTTTGGTATTTTCCAAGATTCATTTTTGATCAAAATTAACAATTTTCATTACATGGTGACATCACAAATCAATCTTTTTACTTTAGCCACATCAAATAATACTCAATATAACACAAACAATAACATAACTAATGACCCATCAACTAACATAGAATCAACAATCTCAAACAACCAAGTTAAATAATGGCTGATCAATCTATCAAACATAGACATTCCAACACATATATCAACCTTTTTATCATTGGATGAAAAACTCAGCTTTCCATATCTGAAACCAGCAGATATCAAAACATACATCTATAAAACTACCTCAGAATTTGAATCCAAAATAGATTATTTACTAGAAAAACCAATATACGAAGAAATTCGAAAGAAATTTACTGAATTAACTGATGAAGTAAAAACTCCGAACTCATTCTTTAACACGAACAAAATAATCAAAGATACATCCACTTTTCTTAAAAACAATCCTCAATTAATAATTACAAAAGCAGATAAAGAAAACTCGACTGTTATATTGGACAAACTAGACTACATCACCAAAACTAATAATCTACTTGCAGACGAAACCACATATAAAATCACAAATAAAAATCCACTTAGCAGACTACAAAAAGGCGTAAACCAAATCCTTACAAGATGGAAAAATCTCAAAATAATAGATGAAACCACATAGAAACATTTGAAAGCAGAACACTGTAATTTAGCACGATTATACTGCCTTCCCAAAATTCACAAACACAATTATCCGCTACGTCCAATCGTATCTTCTATTAATGCCCTACACATAAATTGGCGGAATTCATTCAAACAAAACTTTCAAAATTAATAGACACAACAAACTCACACGTTAAAGACAGTTTCTCGTTTAAAAAATTGGTATCGAACATCTTCATACCCGATAACTACCAACTCATTTCCTTTGATGTAATCTCACTTTACACCAATGTACCTTTGAAATTAGTCATACAAAGCCTCCAAAAACGATCAAATCTCTTCTCTGAAAAATTTGCACTAAACGAAGTAATAAAAACAATGGAATTCATAATGTTCTCGACCTACTTTATCTTAAACGACAAAATATATCAACAAATATTCGGCTTACCGCTGGGTTCACCGTTAGCCCCGATATTATCAAACATTGTAATGATCGACTTAGAAACCAACTGCTTAGAAAAACTGAAATTCACGATACCAATCTACAAAAGATACGTAGACGATATTATCGTAGCTCTGCCTATGGACAAAATAGATTCAACACTTAACATCTTTAACACATACCACACTAAACTACAGTTTACAGTTGAAGTAGAAACAAACAACAAATTACCATTTCTAGACATGTTGCTAATCCGCAAAAACAACTCAATAATCACAGACTGGTACAGAAAACCAACTTGGTCAGGTCGATTCATAAACTCTCCTGTCACCACCCTCTTAGCCAAAAAAAAAGGGATTATCATGATGTTGGTAGACAGAGCGATAAAACTATCACACGCATCCTTCCACCAAAAAAACATTGAACTAATCAAAAACACAATGACACAAAACCGTTACCCAATTTCCTTCACAGAAAAAGTAATAAAACAAGGGCTAAGATTAATTCATTCACAATCAAATAATACCAACGCATTCGACTCCTCCAGATTAATAAATTTACCCTATACTGAAAATATTCACCATCAACTAGTCCGCCTTTTTCGACAATTCAATATAACACTAGTCACTAACAACCAACACAGTATTCACTCTATCACCGATTTTACAAAAGATAAAATAGGCAACATGGATAAATCGAAAGTAGTTTACCAAATCGTTTGAAATGATTGTGATGCATTGTACAGGGTGTATAAAAATGATGTGTCGCCACTTCGCTCAGTAAATCTCCAGCTTGAGATCGGTGGAGATCTATCAAAATTTGTAGCCGCAAAATTGACCTTGACCCTGAAATTCAAGGTCAAATTTTTTTTATTGGCTTAAAAAATTCTACTTCTTAAGAGGAACAAAAGTCAGACAGGAGCCATAGGTCGGAGATGCGTTCTTCAACCCAAAACGACAATGTCAATTCGAAAAAAATCGAAAAAGTGCGTTCTTACAAAATATTGTTCACAGAAACACGGGATAAGAATTTTAATAATTATAAAAAAAGCTTTTTAACGCAGACATTTCAATATTTATTAATTGGAATCAAGAAATGTAGCAATTGCATGACGCTGACCACACTAAAGTGGATGAATCAGCATGAGATGGGTGACACAGATCTTAGCGATATCCCTTTGTCGCGTTACCACTACGAGCATCTAATTCCCTAGCTCATTGTTGCCGAAAATCAATTAACACATAGTCCCGCTGAATTAACCTTGACCCTAAAACTCAAAGTCAGTTTCAAAGTCAATTCATCTCGTTAAGAGGCATCTAATTCTCGTAGAAACGACGAGTTAGGAATGAACCTTTCAATATCAAGCCGTCAAAACATAAAAAATATGCGTATTTCATTAAGTTCGGAGGGATAAAATTCGGAACTGAAACATAATTAAAAAGGCAATCGATATAACTAGACAGACTTGATGTCTGGCACACAACACGCCTGCTGTTCTATGAAAACAAGGCTTTAGATGGCCAGGTTTACGATAAGCGATTTTGATCTTAACAATAGTTGTTGTCATGAGTTGCTTAAACATCTTCATTAGCGGCAGACTATTAGCGTTACCCGGACTACACCACGTGGAGGTTGTCTGCCTGGTATCCCTTGGCCCTGAAAAGGGCCGTTGTGTTTTGTTGTCCGTTTCGAAAGATTCGTTTCAAATCATTTCAATGATGACTGTGTGTCGAGTGCGTATGCAATGTTGGATTAGTCGTCTCCTGCTTCATTATGACGCGGTCTTTGATGGCGGCTGCGTCGAGGAACCCAGAGAATCGAACCATCATGTCCAATTGCTCGAAGCATTCTAGCTTGTTCTCCAGCTTTCACATGCCGGCCACCATTACGCAAGCACGCTCGCCACCGTGCCTCCAAGTTTCTCGAAACCCTGAGAAGAAGTTCTCGGTGTCGCATCAACCTGGCAACTCCCTCATCGATTCGGCGTCTCAGATCTACCGGCGTCCTAATCGCTCGACCTTCTCTGTAGACGATAGCCTGGAGTGCTCGCCAGAAAAAAAAAGTCCAAGGGATTTAGGTCTGGAGAACGTGGTGGCCAGAGATGCGGAGCAGGCCGACGACCGAGCCAACGCGATCCAAACGTTTCGTTTAAGAATGCACGGACATGAAGACCGAAATGAGGTGGTGCTCCGTCGTGCATAAAAAAAATGCGATGGCGAGCATGCCGTGGAACCATGTCCCTCACACGCGGCATTAAATCGCGTTGCAGAAAGTGCAAATAATTGCGACTGTTCAATCTCAGAGGAAGGTAGACTGGACCTATCAGGGTGTTCCCAATAATAGCTGCCCAAACGTTTACTGAAAAACGTCCCTGGTGAACTCGTTGCATCATCGCACGAGGATTCCTCTCAGCCCAGATGCGTAAGTTCTGCCGGTTCACGATTGCGGTGCTGGAGAATCTCGCCTCATCGGTAAACAGAATGCGTTTAAAAAAATGATGATCTCCCTCCAGTTTCTGTAGCATCCATCGACAAAAATTACGACGAGCGCGGTAATCTCCAGGATATAGTGCCTGAACAGATTGGACGCGGTAAGGTCGTAGGCCCTCTTCACGAATTATGCGACGCACCGTCATGTGCGCTATACCAACGCGAGCGGCTATTCGACGTTAACCCATGACGGGAAAAGCTCGTGCAAGAGCAATGACACGCTCTTCAATGTTCCAATGAACACGAGGACGACCGGCTCTTCGAAATCCAGCGTTCCGCACCTCAAACCTCTCCTGATCGTTGAACCGCTCTTCGAGTCGTTTAAACTCACGACGATCTGGAATTGCCCCCGGCCGTAGAGGATGACCGTTTGCCCGATCAAGAAGTAACTGACGATAAATTTCGCGAGCTCTTCCAATCGTCCACGACCACGATGTGGTCGCCGACCACGATTCATGTTATTACGACAGTGACGACAGTGATAGGGCCAACAAAGATTCAGGTAGTGAGGGCGATCACCGATGGAGCGACCACAACGACTTCGATAATGCTAGAGATGACCAAAACTGCCACGACAAAGACTGACTGCGATAGAAATGACCTGGACTGCAACGCTAAAGACTTCGATTATGATAGAGTTGACCGAGACTACGGCGACAGACTTCGACAATGATATAATTGTCCAAGACTGCGACGATAGACTTCGACAACGATAAAGTTGATCGAAATTGCAATGACAAAGACTGCGACGATGATAGGATTGACCGAGACTGCGACGAAAGACTTCGACGATAAAGTTGACCCAAAATGCAACGACAAAGACTTTGACTATGATAGAGATGACCGGGATTGCGACGACAAACACTTCGACGATGATAAAACCGACCTAAGCTGCGACGATCCTAGAGATGACCGAGACTGCGATGATAAAGACCTCGACGATGATGGAGATCAATGGGACTGCGACGACAGAACACAGTTTTTTTGTTGATTTTTTTATAACCTCCACGTCGTGTATTCCGGGTAACGCTAATGGTCTGCCGCTGATGAATATGTTTAAGCAACTCGTGCACGGTCACACAAGCACGATATGACTCTGAAATGTGTAGGTGACAACAACTATTGTTAAGATCAAATTCGTTTATCGCAAACCTGGCCATCTAAAGCTTTGTTTTCATAGAATAGCAGGCGTGCTGTGTGCCAGACATAAAGTCTTTCTAGTTATATCGATTGCCGTTATAATTATTCTTCAGTTCCGAATTTTATCCCTCCGAACTAAATGAAAAACGCACATTTTTTATATGTTTTGACGGCTTGATATTGAAAGGTTCATTCCTGACTCGTCATTTCTACGAGAATTAGATGCCTCTTAACGAGATGAATTGACTTTGAAACTGACTTTGAATTTTAGGGTCAAGGTTAATTCATCGGAACTATGTGTTAATTGATTTTCGGCAACAATGAGCTAGGGAATTAGATGCTCGTAGTGGTAACGCGACAAAGGGATATCGCAAAGATCTGTGTCACCCATCTCATGCCGATTCATCCACCTTAGTGTGGTCAGCGTCATGCAATTGCAACATTTCTTGATTCCAATTAATAAATATTGAAGTGTCTGCGTTGAAAAGCTTTTTTTATAATTATTAAAATTCTTATCCCGTGTTTCTGTGAACAATATTTTGTAAGAACGCACTTTTTCGATTTTTTTCGAATTGACATTGTCGTTTCGGGTTGAAGGACGCATCTCCGACCTATGATTCCTTTCTGACTTTTGTTCCTCTTGAGAAGTAGAATTTTTTAAGCCAATAAAAAAATTTGACCTTGAATTTCAGGGTCAAGGTCAATTTTGCGGCTACAAATTTTGATAGATCTCCACCGATCTCAAGCTGGAGATTTACTGGGCGAAGTGGCGACACATCATTTTTATACACCCTGTACATAAACGCTAACACACACACACACACACACACACACACACACACACACACACACACATATATACACACGCATATTTTAACACAGTTTAAAATAAGAAAATTCTTGCATTTTGCAGCATTGAGACGGCTACTCGAAGAGAGCAGCGACGACGATGATAACGTCTACGGCAACGAAGAAGAGAGAATGTCCGAAGACAACGATGACGATAGCACCGAGAAAATGGACCAGGACGATGATGACAGCGTGTCGTGTAGCACGTTGTCGACAGCGAGCGAAATAGCGCGTCACAACGCTACATTCGCTCATTTATATTATGGTGAGTTTAAGAAAGATTGTTTTATAATATATATGTGTGTGTGTGTGTGTGTGCACCTGAAAATTGGTACGGTCTGTATACGTATATATATATATATATATATATATATACACTAGGGTCCGTGCGGCTCGGGCGCTACGCGCCCTCGCGTCGTAAAGGTTCAATTCTAACCCAAACCTCGACTCCCGCCCACCACCTTCCCCCACCCCCACGCTCTCCCGTCCCATCCCCGCCACCCTAACCCTCTGCTCGTTTCTCGATTTCATGGCCAACTTCACCCCGCTCTATTCTCGATTCCACAGCCAACTTCACCCCGCTCGATTCTCGATTCCATGGCCAACTTCACCCCGCTCGATTCTCGATTCCATGGCCAACTTCGCCCTCGCATCGTAAAGGTTTGGGTTTGGGTTCCGAGGTTTGGGTTCTCGATTCTTGTACACGGCGGCAGCGGCGGCAGCGGCGGCGGCGGCGGCGGCGGCGGCGGCGGCGGCGAAATATTTATATAATACAGAGAGATAGAGAGAGAGAAATATATATATATATATATTTACAGACGTGCAACAGCACCCGGGAAGCTCGCAATACCCCTCCACCTCGGGCAACTGTACGTCCCCCGACTTAACCCTCGATGACAGCGATGACGACTACTGTACATCCCCTGAATGCACATCTCCCGACGATGACGACGACGATGACGAAACGACCGATGCTTATCTCGGTATCAGAAACTCCCCGTCATCTCCCAATCCACCCAACTATGACGATTCTCCCGCATCACCCGATCCTGAACCAGTGAGACATCACGACTCACCAGCATCTCCCGATCCTGAACCAGTGGGTCACTACGACGCACCGGCATCTCCTGATCCTGAACCAGTGGGTCACTACGACGCACCGGCATCTCCCGATCCTGCGCCTATTGCCGACAACCCACCGGCTTCCCCTGCTTTATCCGATGCCGAGACAGTACGTAACGACGAAGAATACGCTGGTCAAATAAGGGTACATCTTGCTGACCAGCGTCCAATTGTTATTTATCAGCGTCGTGCGTTTTATGTACCGGTCACCTTCTGGGAGAATTTTCTCACCAGTGAGGAAGAGCGGGCATATCATGCAATGTTTGGCGCAGGATTTTTTGACGCAGTCGGGAATTTTCATTACGGTACTGCCAATGACCACTTAGACACGAGAGACGAACCCATAGACTGGTTACGAAGAGGGTCAAGAAGTGGGACTGCAGAAGATTAAATATCTCCTGTTTGTACAGAAGCCCGAGGTGCCATAGAGGGGGGCAGCCCCTCATCGTCTTCATCGGAGCTACCACCATCGTCGTCATCATCATCAGGATCGGCCACGCTGTCATCATCGTTATCATCGTCATTATCTTCGTCATCATCATCGTTATCATCATCATCGTCGTCATCATCACCGTCATCATCGACGTCATCGTCATCGTCATCGTCATCGTCATCGTCATCGTCATCGTCATCGTCATCGTCATCGTCATCGTCATCGTCATCGTCATCGTCATCGTCATCGTCATCGTCATCGTCATCGTCATCGTCATCGTCATCGTCATCGTCATCGTCATCGTCATCGTCATCGTCATCGTCATCGTCATCATCATCACCAGCAGCGTTATCGGCGTTAACATCGGTAAGTGTTTTGAACCAAATCGGTTGTGGCGATGATAGGGCCCGTAGATTTAATGAAATGTCGCGATTAGGGTTTAATGATTTAGCTGAAGACAACGAAAACCACGCGGACACCGATAATATTTTACCAAATGGTATCAGGTTCCGCGTAGTGGGTAACCGCGAGCATTATTCGCGCCGCTTTAAAATCACCGGGAAACAGACGGACATTGCGCTCGTCCCACCACCGTCAAACGTGAACCCCTTAATATGGGTACGTGACGCAATACGCGATATTCACGCGTATTTTGTTAACAGGCGCCCCGAAACGGATATGATTGGCATATCGTTTGATGCCGAGAGCATGACGCGTGGTAGCGCGTGGTTATCATTCCGACCGGTTGCGCGATTTAGTTACGATGATTTGTGGGGACTTTTCGCGGATGTTAATCAGAGCTTGCGAATTCTATCAGTCAGCGATACGCTTCTTTTCACGGTCTCATACGTCGAGATGCCTGTAGGGGCGGGTCCTGCGCGAGGTATCAAACCGCCCGTCTTACAGAATCGGTCCGTCATTACGATCGCGAACGATGTTAATTTGTGCTTGCCGCGGTCAATTGTTGTCGCACTAGCGCACAATACGCATAAGCGGGATCGTACACGTGAGTCCGAGCTTATGTGGGGTCGTATACGCAACACGCGGTCGAAAACGCAGCGTGTCGAGGCGTCGAAGCTCGTGGATGCCGCAGGTGTTGTGATCCCCACAGCGGGGTGCGGTATACCCAAGCTATGGGCTTTTCAGACGCATTTACTGCCGTCGAAAGTGGCGATCGTTGTGTATGAGTGGGAAACCCTCGGCAGCGGCGATGCGCCACTTTTTGACGGTCGTAAATCTTTTTCGACCGATTGTGAAAGCGAGACGGTCAATATTGTGCATTTCGAGGGTGAAAAACATTATGCACCGGTGACTAATCTGATGGCTGCTGCTGGTGGTAGGAATTATTGCATACCGTGCAATAAATCCTATCGCTTTATCAACCAACACGAATGTACCAGCAAGTGCCCGCGATGTCATACTTCACCGCCTTGTGAGATTTATGAGGAAAGCGATGATTTTCTCAAAAGTCGGTGGGACTGTGAAGATTGCGGGCGCAGTTTTTACGGTGCAGCATGTTTTGCTAACCATCTGCAGCACCGCGAAATGAAAAAAATTACAACCGTCACGCGCGCGAAAACAATTTGCGAGACGATTCGGCAGTGCAAAATTTGTTGCAAAATCATCGACACGACAAAAAAACGCACGTATGCGGTGTGGGTTATTGTCAACTGTGTCGTTCAACGCATGACTACAATAACCCCTGCTATATACAAACGATAGTGCCTCGAAAATCGTATACGGTGGGTAAGCATCCGTCAACGCTTTTTATTTTTTACGATTTTGAGACTCGTCAAGATACGCCATATCCTAATGTCAAAGGTGATGACATTCACGAGCACATTGTCACGCTATGCGTTGCGCAGCAATTATGTGAAGAATG
>CAMPGC010000139.1:0-19923 GCA_946863875.1 Alloplasta piceator
AAATTACAAATCCGATTATCATCAGGAATTTGTAATTGAAAATATCAAATTATAATGTTTCTACTGCATTTCGGCTAAAACCAAGAGTGGGGCTCCATGACGCACACTAAAGTACGAATATCGATGCGTCTTCGACATTATTTTATGAAAAAACCGCGACCTAAGTTTCGAATCCAAATCACGAGATAAATGTTGATAAATTTAGTGTATTATTGAAAAACAAAATGGCGAAATCAAGTTCACAGAAATCCGAAAGAGGGCAGCCCCATGTAGAATTCTCATGAAATAAATATTATTCTCATCAGACTTCTATCCAAATAACTGTCTGACAAGTCAGTGGCAATTAACGAAAACGTTGATTTATATCTCGCATTTGCATTTTGCAATTAATTCATAATTAATTCATAAATTTAATTGATATTTATCCACCGGTATTGGAAAAAGTTTGGACAGCGATTTTGAGTCGATAATATAGGACTTCAGAAATAATGTCAGTATTTAGCCTCGCCTTAAGTAATAGAACTTATTCAAAAAGTGGGCAACTATCCGGCTTTTACCATACCCCTTTTTTTGAAGAGTTTCAATTTATATACAAATTCGGTATTATATGCGATTTCCGGTTTCGTTTTTTGATGACGGTTTGTTTTTCCGCCTTTTCGGGTCAAAGAAGTTAGCATTTTGTACGATAGTGTAATATGCATAAATCTATTTTTTCCTCCTTTCTGGGTCAAAGAAGTTAGCATTCTGTAGGATTGTGTAATATGCTGCAACGTGATCAAAACAAGGTGTTGATGACGTTGATGGGCTTATGAAAATTGTAGATTTCAATTTGAGTCGTTACACCGAAACGATTCCAAAAATATGATATTATTGGTGAAGACGGATATTTATAGTCAAAATACTCAGTAAAAATTTCGAGGCGATTAAGAAGCTCGTATTGGGAATCAGTTTACTTTTGCCCTATCTTGAACGAATTCACCGACATTTTTCCAAAACTCAAGAAAAAAAAAAAATTCTGGGGCACGACGGCCCCCCTCTAAAAAATTATAATTTATTTTATTTTATTTTTAAAATTGTTGTCAACGTTAAAAATGTTTATCTTTATCTTCTTTTAATTCCTCAGATAACAGATAATTTTTTCTTTTGAAAATTTTTCAGCTTTGTTAAAAATAATTTTTTTTTCAAATTTTGTTTGATGGTCCATTTTTTACGCATGTAGTGCACCAGCCTAAAAATGGATGAATACATCAAATTCATCATAGTTGGAAGAAAACCAAAGAAAATTTTTGACCTAATTTTTTAGGGTGGTCCATTATACCCCAGGTATCTTGGATCCGCCTAAAAATGAGTCGATACATCAGATTTATGATAATTTGACATGAAACCAACTTTTTTTTGGACCAAATTTTTAAGGGGGGTCGTCGTTCCCCAGCCTCCCTCTTAAATGTCCCCATTTCACTCATTCACTGATTTCGATTTGGTGACGAATTTTCAGCGGATCTGTGCAATATTCAATTGTCCGGCGTTACGACAAAATAAACGAGGTTAAACTATTGTCATAACAAAATGTGAAAACGAATTTCGAACGTAATTACGAAACACGTAAATTGGTCACGCACAATACATGCGAATAAGGCGAAATTATTAGCACAGTGTTTTTGTTCAAAAAGATTTCGGTCAATTATTTGCTGATTTGGCACAATTGCACAAAATTATCGCACACGGTTCCTCGGTGGTTTTTTTCCTCGATCCTTTTTGGAACATCGCTACTTTAGTTTCAGATCTCTCGTTCTGACAATAAGTGGTGGCTAATCAGCCGTCACATCATAACAAGCCACGTGGTAAGCTTCAAGTGTAAATAATTTTAATCATTTACTTTCCAATACATCAAGAGCCTCCTGATTTTTGAAGTATCTTCCCCACGGGTTTTCGTTAAAAAGTGGAATGCCACCCAACAAAGTTTTACATCAAATTTGGCAATTTATCGAACCAAGTTTCCTTTCAGTTATTTATTCATCATAAAATCAGTGATTCAGTGTTTTGTGAAATTTTTAGAGATGAAGAAAAATGGGAATAATTAAATAAAAAGTATTCTTGACATTGCAATGTTCACGATCGGATTTGTCGCTAAATTGAGAGGAATTCATATTGAAATCGATGATGTTTTGTGAAATTTTTAGAAACGGGAATAGATGGGAGTAAATAAATAAATAGTATTGTTGACATTACAATGTTCGCGAACGGATTTGTCGGTGAATTGAGAGGAATTTATATTGGAATCGATGATGTTTTGTGAAATTTTTAGAGATGGGAAAAGATGGGAATAAATAAATAAAAAGTATTCTTGACATTACAATGTCCGCGATTGGATTTGTCGCTAAATTGAGAGGAATTTATATTGAAATCGATGTTTAGTGAAATTTTTAGAGTTGGTGAAAAATGGGAATAAATAAACAAAAAGTATTCTTGACATTACAATGTCCACTATCGGATTTGTCGCTAAATTGAGAGGAATTTATATTGAAATCGATGATGTTTTGTGAAGTTGTTAGAGATGGGAATAAATAAGAATAAATAAATAAAAAGTATTTTTGACATTGCAATGTCCATGATCGGATTTGTCGCTAAATCGAGAGGAACTTATATTGAAATCGATGATATTTTGTGAAATTATTAGAGATGGGAACACATAGGAATAAATAAATAAACAGTATTCTTGACATTACAATGTCCGCGATCGGATTTGTCGCTAAATTGAGAGAAATTTCTATTGAAATCGATGATGTCTTGTGAAATTTTTAGAGATGGGAATAGATGGGAATAAATAAATAAACAGTATTCTTGACATTACAATGTCTGTGATCGGATTTGTCGCTAAATTAAAACGAATTTATATTGAAATCGATGATGTTTTGCGACATTTTTAGAGATGGGTAAAGATAGGAATAAAGAAATAAAAAGTATTCTTGAGATTACAATGTCCGCGATTGGATTTGTCGCTAAATTGAGAGGAATTTATATTGACATCGATAATCTTTTGTGAACTTTTCAGAGATGGGAATAGATGGCAATAATTAAATAAAAAGTATTCTTGACATTACAATATTCGCGATCGGATTTGTCGCTAAATTGAGAGGAATTTATATTGAAATCGATGATGTTTTGTGAAGGTTTTAGAGATGGGAATAGATGGGAATGAATAAATGAAAAGTATTCTTGACATTACAATGTTCGCGATCGGATTTGTCGCTAAATTGAGAGGAATTTATATTGGAATCGATAATGTTTTGTTAAATTTTTAGAGATTAGAATAGATGGGAATAGATAAACAAAAAGTATTCTTGATATTACTATGTCCGCGATTGGATTTGTCGCTAAATTGAAAGGAATTTATATTGAGATCGATGATGTTTTGTGAAATCTTTAGAGATGGGAAAAGGTGGGAATATATAAATAAAAGGTATTCTTGACATTACAATATTCGCGATCGAATCTGTCGCTAAATTGAGAGGAATTTATATTGAAATTGATGTCTTGTGAAATTTTTAGAGATGGGAATAGATGGGAATAAATAAATAAACAGTATTCTTGACATTACAATATCTGTGATCGGATTTGTCGCTAAATTGAGAGGAATTTATATTGAGATCGATGATCTTTTGTGAAATTTTCAGAGATGGGAAAAGATGGCAATAATTAAATAAAAAGTATTCTTGACATTACAATATTCGCGATCGGATTTGTCGCTAAATTGAGAGGAATTTATATTGAAATCGCTGATGTTTTGTGAAGGTTTTAGAAATGGGAATAGATGGGAATGAATAAATGAAAAGTATTCTTGACATTACAATGTTCGCGATCGGATTTGTCGCTAAATTGAGAGGAATTTATATTGAGGTCGATGATGTTTTGTGAAATCTTTAGAGATGGGAATAGATGGGAATAATTAAATAAAAAGTATTCTTGACATTACAATATTCGCGATCGGATTTGTCGCTAAATTAAGAGGAATTTATATCGAAATCGATTTGGGCGTCAGGGATTCGTGGATCCTGTCCTGACTCTTGATTGAGTTCTGGTTCCTATAGTTCTTTGGAATTCATCTTTTTTTTCTGTTGATTGGAAAGCCACAAATGACTCTCTCAGTATCACAGACAATGCTGAAGGTCAGCGATGAGAAAAGTATCGACAGGGTTCCACCGATCGACGAAGAAGATTCCGGCAACGATGAGACCGGAAGTAAGATCATGGAGGATGGGTGGTTCACCTTCAAAACGCCATTGATTTGGACGAACGTTATCGCCATCATAGGATTTCATCTTGTTGTGCTTTACACGATTTTAACGTATTCTATATTTCAATACAAAATCCTTACTTTGTGGAGTGAGTATCACATTCTTAATTTATTGTCTAAAACATAAATTTTATAATTATAATTATAATTAACATATTATAAGCGTTATTATAATGGGAAAAGGTGGTAGGAATGCCGAAAGGGAAAGGTTGACCAACACTTAAGTGAACCGAGAAAAGTGGTCAATATTATAAAATAAAATGAATGACGCAAGTGTTATTGCATTTATCAATTAAAAAATAATTGATAATAAATAATAAAAATATAAACTATTAATACGTCTGGTTTTGGAGTCTTAAAGCCAATATGTATGTACAGTCATTGCACTGAGAAAACAGTTTATTTATAGTATTTATTGTATTTATAGTTGGCACTTTCATTTAAATATTCCTTAACTGTTACAAAATTTGTTAGTCGTTAAGAAATATTTGTGTTCTTATGACAAAATTTTATCTGTGTCAAAATAATTTATTAACTTGAAAAAAAAAATTATTTCGCCATATCCAACTTCACATTTGTTAACAGTTACCAAATCCTGGTACATAGAAATATATTGTTTTCTTAGTGTGGATTATTGAACAGATTATTTACTTTATCAGTTTATTGCCTGGATTTCAATCAATCGACACATGTTCATCATTATTGATCAGATTTTATTACACTGAAATTGAGCATCTATATTTTCAAGGTTTATTTTTGGGCGGAACTGCTGGATTCGGTGTAACGGGAGGTGCTCATCGCTTCTGGACTCATCGAACTTACAAGGCCAATTTGCCACTTCGTATTATTTTAATGTTCACGTATCTTCTCGCTGGTGAGGTACAAAAAAGAATATTTTTTTAACTATAAGAAAAATAAAATAAAACATACATTAGTAAAAAAGTATTTGGAAAGTTCTGAGAATAAATATGGAATATCTATTAGCAATGTGGATTTGCAAAGTAAAGGAGAGTTTCAATTTCCCATCGATTTATCGTTATTTTTTAATTAATTAATTTAGAAAAATACATTTTTCAATAAATAATTTAATCTTGCTACTTTAAAAAAATGCTTCTTTTGTAAAAAAGGTTTCGTGAAAATTTTGTTTTTCCAAATATTATGCCAGTAATATCCACAATGTTCTACAATTTATGAAATTACATTTGGAAAAAAAAATCTGCAAGCGTGTGTAATGCGCATGCTGACCTAGAAAAATAAAAATGGATGCAATAGGAAAAAATAGCTTCGGGGTTGCGAAAATGTTTTGAAATTTCCTAAAAATACTTGTGAACGCTTTGATCTAGTAATTTTTCAGATATTTAGCTCAATATTGTAGCACAAATGTACCAAGTGAACAAAAATTATTTGTAGTGAATTTTTAAATAATCTTTCAAGGGGTTGATTTTGGATTTTTTGTTTTTAAATTTTTTGTTTGTATTTCAAAATGTTTTTTATAATATTTCAAAGTAAAGAGAAAATTCTGAAAAAATTCATATACCTTCAAAATTTAACACATTCGATTTGTTTAAGGAAAAAAGAACTAACCAAAAAATTGTTGAATAATTATTTTCTTAAACAATTTATTAATAACTGTTGGGCAATATTATTTATGATAATTGTTGTTTTCAGCATGCCAAATCTTGCTGAATTTTTTCAGATTTCTATTGTATCACGAAGTACGGAAATTTTCATCAGATACAATTTTTGGTTGAGACTGTATAGGCATCCTTAAAGAACCGTTTGGCAAACGATGAAAATAAATGACCACAGGAATCATAGGAATATTTCAAATTCCATGATTTTTCAAAACATTTTATTGAAATAAAGTTTTCATTGAATATTTGGGGCGGGGTCGAAGAGTCGACTAACCAATATTTCGAACGGCCTAAATCCCGAATTTCACGATTACGAGCGTTCGAATAACGAAGCGCCGAAATCCCGAAGCCAGAAAAGCGACAGCGGAGAGAGCCGCCCCATGCGTAAGAGAGAGAGAGATGCGCCTCCTCTCTCTCTTACGCATGGGGCGGCTCTCTCGACTTTCTCTTTTCTGGCGATCGGGATTTCGGCGCTTCGTTATTCTAACGCTCGTAATCGTAAAATTCGGGACTTCGGTCGTTCGAAATATTGGTTAGTCGACTCTTCGACCCCGCCCCGAATATTTAAATCTGATTTTTGTAGTAAACATTTTCTGAACAAATTTGCACATAGCTTCCTCATTTGTTTCCGTCTATCGTCAAGCCTCCTCTATGAGGACCTTTTTGACCACCTTTACTTCATGAATCTTTATTTTCATGGCTTCCTTATAAAGGAAGCTTGACGATAGACGGAAACAAATGAGGAAGCTATGTGCAAACCCAATTTGCACGATTTGTTCATCATTTTCATAAAATTTTAATATTCTACGATCTCTTGCTGCTCATTCAATATCAATTTATTCATCCCCTTATGCATTTGTGCGAAGTTTCATCTAGATAAGTTGCAAAATTACGAAAGTTGAAACGCTGATAATAATTTTTTGAAATTTTCAAATTTTTTTTTCAGCCAAACCCCTCATGCAATTTTTCCGAAATTCTATATTGTTTTTCCTTGGTATTGAATGTGTCAGCATAAAACAATTCACCTCGATGGATGCAAAATTACAAAAGCTACAGAGCTTACTCATTTTTTGTGAATAATAATAGTATTTTTTAAACCAAACCTCTTGAGCAAAGTTTCCCAAATTCAATCCAAATAGTTCTTATTATAAAGTGTATCTACACATAAAATTTCAGGGTGCCAACTGCAAAACAGCTGCTTAATTACGAAAGTGTTCACAAGCATTTTTCTGGAAATGTCTAGATTCTTTTTAGAACAAACCTCTCTAGCGTTTTTCACCAAATTTGACCCTAACAATTCTTATCATCTAGTGTATTTGTGCAAAAAATGTTAGCCCGATACTTGCAAAAATGCGAATGTAGGAGCGTTAACAAAATTTGTTTGAAAATTTCAAATTTTTTTTCTAAATGAACCTCTCAAGCGATTTTTCTGAAATTCAGTATTATTTTTCGTTTTCATTGAATGTATCATCACAAAAAAATTCAGCCCAATACATGCAAAATTGCGAAAGTTAGAGAACTTACAAATTTTTTGCGAAAAATTAACTTTTTTTTTTAAACCGAACCTGTTGGGCGATTTTTCCCAAATTCAATCCCAACCGTCCCTATTATAAAGTGTATCTGTACATAAAATTTCAGAGTGATAACTGCAAAATTACGAAAGTTGGACGACCCACAAACATTTTATACAAAATTTAAAGTCCCGCCAAATTGACAATTATTTTGCAATTTAAACAAAATTTGCCCTGAGTATAGGGACATACATGGTCTACTTGTCTACGAAATTTCAAGTCGATCGCCCAAACCATTCTCAAGATATATTCATTTTAAGGAAAGCATAACGCGTACACACACACGCACGCGCACACACACACACACACACACACACACACACACACACACACACACACACACACACACACACACACACACACACACACACACACACACACACACACACACACACACACACACACACACACACACACACACACACACCCATACATACACACATACATACGTCCGGATATTTTTTTCTAAATGTGTTTTTTGGACGTTTTGGGACATTTTGAACATACTGACATGAAAATCTCGAAAAAATTTTTTTTTCTGAAAACAAAACTTCCTTTATGAGGAAGCAAAACTGTAAATTATATTGATATTAAATTGAATTAAATGAATATTTAATCAACCAGAATTCGATGTTCGACTGGGTAAGAGATCACAGGGTTCATCACAAGTTTACGGAGACCGACGCCGATCCTCACGACAGTAGAAGAGGTTTTTTCTTCTCTCACGTTGGTTGGCTGATGATGAAGAAACATCCGGAGGTATTGCGACGAGGTCGACAGATCGACATGAGTGATGTTCTCAACGATCCCGTTGTACAATTTTCTCAAAAGTACGTGGAAACATTTTTCTATCACTGTATTTCACAGAAATTTAAAAAATTGGCGATAATTCAAAATGTAAAAAAATTTCATAAAAATCCCGCTGTATCGTTTCTGAAAAAAGATGGGGTGACATTTTTTTCTTTAAATGAAGAACCAAAATATTGCGAAAGAAAAAATAAACATTCAAGTATAGTATTTTTTGATTATGTTTTTGCTGCAAGATGTGAAATCGTTTGATTTATTTTTGCAGGTACTTTACCCTTCTAAAATTGCTGATTTGCTTCATTCTACCGATCGTGATACCCGTTTACTTTTGGAACCAAGAATGGTATCCGACTATAATGTCACAAATTTTTTTACGTTACGCCGCAACATTAAACATCACCTGGTCAGTCAATAGCTTCGCTCATCTTTGGGGAAATCACCCTTACGACACGTATGTTAAAAAAAAAAAATTACTCCAAATATGATGCAAATAATGGCACTTAAGAAATAGTCGATAAGATTCACGAGATAAGAGAAAAACAATCGTGATGATAAGCTATCGCCGATTTTGCCTTCCAGATGTTTTGGAAATTTTCCATATTTTTAAATTTCAGCTTTTTTATCGAGCAATATTTTGTTTCCATAAAAAAATTTCAGATTTTGAATATTCGAATATTGCCGATTCAGAATTTGTTTATGTTGTATGCTTGTGAGCTGTTTTAATTTTTTCAGTCGAAAAGCTCGCATTTTTACGGTTCGCCTCAAAATTAAAAAAAAATCTCTTAACCCATTTAGATTCGAGAGTACATGTTAACTTTCACAAAAAAAAAATGGCGACCACCAAAATTCTCGTAATTTTGCGGCTATCAATTATGCCATTTATACATAATACTTTGTTCCTATAATACATGTATGATATATGTGGGTCATTCCATGTCAAATCGAGCAATAGTTGGAATCGACCCCTTTTGATTTCGATGAAATTTGGTCGGAAATTTTCTTTTATCATAAAACGAAAATTTTGAAAAATGATGAATTTTGAGAATTTTAAAAAATCGTGAAAATCCACGATCAACATTGAATTTTTAGTTCAATTTTTAGTTCAAGATCCTAAAATTTTCAGAAAGGTGTTTGTTCTTTAAATATGGATTTTTTAATTTTGGTAAATTTTTTTTTTACCTCTAAGTTAAGTAAAGTTAAGCAATCATGTAGTTTTGTAATTTTGAGCAGTAAAAATTTCAATTAATGACATAAGAATTTTAATTATGTTTCGGTTTTTACATTTTTACGTCATTAATTGAAATTTGTTACTTAACTTGGAGTACAACAAATTATTTTTTTACCAAAATTCAAAAATCCATATTTATAAATAAAAACACCTTTCTAAAAATTGCAGGATTTTTTAAGATCAGTACAAGATATTATACAAAAAAAATGGAACCAAAAATTTAATGTTGATCGTGGATTTTCACGATTTTTTAAATTTCAAAATTCCTCAAATTCATCATTTTTCAAAAAAAAATTTCCGAATATATATTTTTTTTTCGTAGCCCCAAGTATACTCTTGGAGACGAAATCAGAACGATTTTTTCGTAACTATACTAATTTTCGAGACATGTAAAAATAAACTTGAAGAATTGAAAAAATTGTAAAATCTGCATTTTGCATAACTTTCGAAAACAAATTTTTTCCTTTGGTGGAACTTCGTTTTATGATGAAAGAAAACTTCTGACCAAATTTCATCGAAATTGAAAGGGGTCGATTGCAACTATTGGTCAATTTGGCATGGAATGACCAATATATCGCTCTATATTATATAAATATTTCACCACCGCCGCCGCCACCGTGTACAAGAATCCAGAACCCAAACCTCGGAACCCAAACCCAAACCTTTACGATGCGAGGGCGAAGTTGGCCATGGAATCGAGAATCGAGCGGGGTGAAGTTGGCCATGGAATCGAGAATCGAGCGGGGTGAAGTTGGCTATGGAATCGAGAATAGAGCGGGGTGAAGTTGGCCATGGAATCGAGAATCGAGCAGAGGGTTGGGGTGGTGGGGATGGGACGGGGGAGCGTGGGGGTGGGGGAAGGCGGTGGGCGGGACTCGAGGTTTGGGTTAGAATTGAACCTTTACGACGCGAGGGCGCGTAGCGCCCGAGCCGCACGGACCCTAGTTATATAATATATTTATTATATATAACATTTTGCAGTATTTTGCTGCTATATGATTCTGCCCTTGCAGAATAAGATTTGATGGCTGAGTCTGGCCAAATCTGGAAGATAATTTGTTTTTCTTGTGATTACACTCAGCTAGAATACATACTGTAAAACGGGGCTACTTTGTTGATGTTTCGGAAGTTTTTTGGTCGTAACTTTTTTTTAACGTCCAAAATTAATTTTTTTTTTGCTCGAACAGAACAATGTATCCTTTGACTATAAAATGTATAACAATAGGAAGCCCCACCAGACCCTCACAATTTTATATATTTAGAAAAAAAAGCCAAAGTAACCCCTAGTGTGGGGCTACTTTGGAGAGGCATTGAAATGCAACTTATGTCAAAGATCCACATCGTAAATGCAGCTTTGACATCATTTTGATAAAAAACAATAATATTTTATACATTATACATGAAATTAAATGAAAACCAACGATTTTTTACAATCAATTCGTCATTTTTATTGAAGAAATATTTTACATAAAAATATCAAATACTTAGGCCCAAATTTTAAGTTCTTAAGATCAAACTTGAGATCAAACTTTCTATTGAACTTAAATTTGAATTTTAGATCGAACTTAAGTTCAATTTTAAGATGAATCTTAAGTTTGAACTTAAGATTCATTATAAGTTCATACTTATTTTCAAACTTTAATGCGAACTTCAAATCGATCTTAAGTTCAAACTTAAATTTGGTTTGAGGTTTGATCTTGAGATCCATCTTGAGCATGAACTTAAGTTCGATCACACTTCTTTCATCGCCTCCCTCAACCGTGTTATTTTTAATTAGTTGTGAAAATAATTAGGTACGATCAAACTTAAGTTTAAGCTCAAGATGGATCTTGAGTTCGAGCTTCAAAACAAATTTAAATTCGAACTTAAGATCGATCTAAAGTTCGCACTAAAGTTTGAACTTAAGTATGAACTTATAATGGCACTTTAGTTCAACTTACGATTCATCTTAAATTAGAACTTAAGTTCGATCTTGAGTTCCAACTTGAGTTCCATGGAAAGTTCGATCTTGGGGTAGGACTTGTGACTTGAAATTCGGGCCTTACAGATGTAACAGAGGTTGGCGTCGTTCGCTTCTTGCCCTTCTTTATTCCCTTCATGCGAATGGCATCATCGATTGTTCGGACATCTTGGCTTGTTACACATATCTGTATATCTGGTTTATGAATGACTTTTTTACCTCTTCTATCCACTCCCCACATCCCCTCCCGTCCCACAAGGTCACGAGGGTTCACTGCGCACACGCTTTTACCGTATCTTGGTGCTCGTTCAAAGTAGCCCCTAAAACCAACAAAGTAATCCCCAAAGTCAAAGTAGCCCCGTTTTACGGTATCAAATTGTCCAAAAAGATTCTCTAGGATCCTTTTTCTTGAAATTACATTTTAGATCGATAGCCCCAGTGGAAAATAAGATGGTTGCATTCGTGAGCATGGGCGAGGGTTGGCACAATTATCATCACGTATTTCCTTGGGACTACAAAGCAGCCGAGTTGGGAAGTTATCGGCTGAATATGACGACGATGTTTATCGATTTCTTCGCTAAAATCGGCTGGGCATACGATCTGCGAAGCGCCTCGGATGATCTCGTGAAAAAAGTTACGGAGAAGAGGGGCGACGGAAGTCATCCGATTTATGGCGATTCGGCTATTGAAAAAGGCAACAAGAAGCATCGTTGAATAATCAGCAACTTTATTTTTCTTCCTCCGACCAATCTTTATTTATGCGTTGAAAAAAAGTTTGCTGCATGCTCGAAGCAGAATATATTTGTATAAACAAGCCATCGTGATATCTAAATGATAATAAAATGCATGTTGATGGAAATCTCTTCCGCAATTGCACAAACCCCCACTAGAAAATATTTACAGTTAAAAAAATCACGACAACCCACACGGAAATATAATATACCGGAAAATATATTTTTCGATATACGTAAAAATATATTTAAAATATATTTGAAGTGTACATTATATATTCTAAATACATTTGAGATGTATCTAAAATATATATCATATATATATTAAATATATAATATGTATATTCCATATAAGAAATATACTCAAAAACATATTCGTGATAAGTACATTTTCGGCAGAAAATATTTCTTTGAAATATATATTAAATATATTTTAGATATATGATTATTGTGCATAAAAATATATTTTTTGATATATGTAAAAACATATATTGTGTATATGTAAACATATATTAAAATTATATCGAAAATATATAAAACGTACACTGAATATATATGTTTGATGCATTTAGTATATATCTTAAATATATTTTTTACATATATATATTGTGTATATTTAAACACCAGTTAAAAATGTATCTAAAATATATAGAACATGCACTCAATATATATGTTTGATATATTTAGTATATATCTTCAATACATTTTTTATATTTATATTGTAATATTTTTAAATAGATTAAAAATATACCTAAAATTATATTTGTAATACATACATTTTCGGACAAAATATACTTAATATATCCAAAAATATATTTTCCGTAATATTTGCCGATACATTTTGCATAACCAAATGGTTTAGTTGAATGAACAATTTATGTTTTCTATGCAATTCAGATGTTGTTCACCGGAAAAAAATGCATTCAATATAAAGCTAGAAAATTTCAATTGAATTAACAAAACATTTGATGATATGCAATATTTGTTAAAGCTACGAGAGCTTTTACTCAACTAATTAATCATGAGATTAAACAGTTAAGGATGTTGAGTCCCAAATTGAAAATGATGATAAAATATTGAAAATTTGATATGTCATTGTGTACAACATTTGAAAGGTTGTGTAAAAATTTTACGACGATTAGGAAGCTGGTTACTGAGAAATTTGAATAAAAAAATTACACGTAGCCTTATGGAAACTGAAGTAAATTTGCAATTATTATTTTTTTTTGTTATAAAAAATGATGCTAAAAATACAAAAAAAATTGCACTCGAGGACAAACATATAAGAAGCATTGTGTAATTTTTTCAAGACATTTAGGAAGCTCGTGTTCCAGTAAATAAATAATAAAAACACAGTACGTGGTTTTCACAGCAAGAAACAAGAAAATAGCGGCACCGTTGCATAGACTGAAAGTAGCGGGAAATTCAAATACTCATTTTCGTTCACGGACGACGTCGTTTCATGCACGATAAAGAGGTTTCGAGGTTATGTTTGCTGTCAGTTTCACATTCAATCACGACCGTCGCGACTGCTCTCGATCGTACAGTTCTCAGTCGTGCCAACTTACCAATGCACGCAACGTTGCCAAATGTAAAGCTAATACAGCGACTACTTTAAATATCAAGATTGTTTAAAAATATTGTTTTTTTTTGCAGTTCAAAGTAATTTCATGTTATATTTCTATAGTTGCGATATAAAATAATCAACATTTTTTTGAGAATGAACGGTTTCCACAATCGAGATTTTAGCGTTGTCAAGTTTGGACAAAACATCCAAAAGTTAATCGTCGCTTGTAAAAACATTGTGAAAACTTGATATAATACGTAAATAAGAATTTGCGATCATTAATATGCACAATTGCGATACTTCTTTTCACATCAACGGTGTTACGATACGAATTTAAGTATTAATCAATCCCAATAAAATTCAGTAAAATGAAAAACTTTTGGACAGAACGGTAAGATATCATACGTGTTGCTCTAGAAGCCCGCATGGAAATTTATATAAGTGAAATATAAGCAGAAAATATATTTTACTTGTATTGCATTATCAAGAGTCATGTATGCAGCGTATATCCAATACATTTATAATATATGGAAAATATAAGTCGCATATTCAAGAATTTGGCGCTTGTTTGTATATGAGTTGTATACATTGAATGTATTCATAATATATGCAGCATATAAATTGTATAAATAGGAAATGTACATGGCTTTACGGGTGCATATATGGTACGTATAAAGCATATATATATAAAGTGTACGCGGTTGTATATTTAAATGTATGTAACGTTCAAAGTGCATATATAAAAAATATACGCCACTGTATATATTATGTAGATCATTATGCACGCATCATGTAAATTATGTAGATCAAAAGTATACAATCATTATTACATCTATGTAAGAATTGGACGCTTGTTTTTGTATGAGTTGTATACATAGAATGTATTGATAATGTATGCTGCATATAAATTGTATATACTGTCATACCCCGACTTACGCCATGGCGTAACTCCGGGGCCAGTAAGTAAGTATTTCATTTAAAATGAAATATTAAATTTGTATTTCGCATATATTTACTTGTATAATAAGAATATAAACGTAATGAAATGTCCATATGTTATTAATGTACCGGTAAAATATTTGACATGTATTTTCATGTGTAAGAAAAATATAATTAAAATATATTCTTCCTACAAAAAGTATGTCAGTGATACATACAAAAAAAAATGTAGCATGTATGTTGCACTTTGAAAGTAAGTATTTCACTTAAAATAAAATTATATGAAATTTGTATTTCGTATATATTTACTGTCTGGAATTTATACGGAATATATATGCATTATAGTACTTTTTGGCGCTATATATGTGACGGTTATAAATATACGCCGCATATAATTTTCGCGTATATTTCACTTATATAAATTTCCATGTGGGAGTAGTCTTGAAAAAGAGTTCGCGAGGAAGTATTTCTGACTTTTGTGCTGTGTAGGTATGAATATAGTAGATGGAACCAATGCTAGGTAGTTATTGTAACGAAACAGATGGTTATACTGTAACTGAAATATACCCAACTAATAATCAATTGGTTTTCCCAACCAACCATTTTTTCCCGTGTTCCATAAAAATTCAAACCCTCGTGAAATCACCGCTCCCGTCGTCCCAGGAACTATCCCAGGAACAGGAATTATCCGTGATCTCAGCGACGAGCCAGTCGCAAAATTGCCCTCGCGGTAGCGCATGTATCTATTTGAATAAAAAAATCAATCGAGGCCCTCGGGTGTGGCGGGTCGATTCAAAAATAAATGTAAAATTAATTGATCCCTCAACAAAACATTGCGCATTTATAACAAAACCTTTGCAAAGACTCTTCATGGTCGTCTCATGAAAGAAAAGCTGTAATCTATAAAAACGAACGAGAGGAAGCCCTTTTTCCCCTCAAAACCCGAATAAATTGAGATAAATCCAAGTTGAACCCATTATTATTAAAATTTCGGTAAATATTGATATCTCCTTATAAAACGAGGGATATATGAAGAAAAAGACCATTGTCGATCTCGTTTTCTCGTGTTTCTTGCGCAAACTCCGTTTCACCTAGCAGCGTGGACCCTCAACCCTTATTCTCATCCCCACCGTGATGGCGAGGATTTACCCTAAACCTTTGCGCCGGTGACACGTAGAACATTATACGTTGTTATTATCGCAAAAAAGGGAAAAAATTGGTAGAAGAAGAAGAAGAAGAAGAAGAAGAAGAAGAATTGAAAAAAGATGCATTTTCTGTAATTGCGTGAGTGTGTGTCCGAGATAGAATCGAGGAGAGATATCGAACGGAAGCCAATGCTTTTTCGACCTATGACATCCACTTCATCGGATTGTGAATCGACAAAACATAATCTTCGACATCGGCTACCTCGAGAAACTACAGGCGATATGAGTGAGAAAAAAATATCTGCAATCGTCGTAAGCATTCCTGTGTTTGGAAACATTACGTTTTTTAAACCCAGTACATGTATCTATATATTAGGGTGATTTAAAAAAAAAAAATTCTTTTCGGAAACAGGCTCAGAAATTTCATTTAGGTCTTAAAAAAAGACCCATTAAAATATGAGCTCCCAATATTAATATTAACATCGTCCTCATCTCACTTTTCGATTTTCCATAAGAATACCATTGGAAAAATTATTTTTACTCCTTCTGGTTTTTATAACTAGCAAATGATTCATCATACGGGAAGTCTACAGACATATTTTTGTAGAGAATTGAACGATCTACAAAAAAAGGTTTTGAGTTACTTTTTGATAAGTCCTTTCGTTCAAAAGTTATTCAATGTCAAAGTTTAATTTTTCGCAAATTTTGCCGATTTTTAGATATTACGCCGGAACTATTAGTTTTATCGACAAAATGTGGATGGAATTTCATGTAAAAGATAAATTAAACTTTCGAGAAATTTTAACCAACATGTTCTCACTATAATAATACAAAAAATAGAACGCATTAAGAAAATTGTGCAGCAGAAGTTAGCCTAAAAATGTTATTTTTCTATTAAGAAAATTACATTCATTGTAGTATAACAGTAAATTTCTATTCGATTTTATTTTTAAATTGAAAAAACAACATTTTTTTAAGAACTATTGGCTTAAAAACTATTGGTTAACATTTTTTGAAAGTTTAATTTATGATTCACATGAAATTTGCGATAACGTTTGGTCGACAATCCAAAAAAAAACATCAAGATTCAATGAATTTTTTGAAAATGTTGGATTTTAAATTTTTCTCCAATATTTTGATGTTTTCGAACAATTGTTACGATGTCGACAGTTTAAACCGATAGAATCGGACATTTTTAGCATAAAAGGTGTGTCTTTAGTACTAAATGTGGAAAGATTTAAAGCGACTGTTTCGACTTGATGGGATAGGTACTAATTTTTATTTTTATTTTCTATGGTTTGTTATGAATTTTTTTTCTTCAAATTCAGATTATTCATTAGTACAAATAATTTATTATTTTATACATTAAGATGGACTTACAAAGACCTGCAAAGACATTCACTATAGACTCGAAGAAAAAGCCAAACTCGGGTACCTTGTATTTTTTTCTATTATAATTTGTTGATTTTCTTCAGTACTTTGATATTTTTATTTTACGTTTCCAAAGAGGAAAACTGCATATTGTTGGTAATACGTGTTCCGGAAGTCGTATGTTCATTTCTCGACTTTTTGTAAGATTAAACTTGCGACATTTAAAAAATATATTTCTCTCTAATTTTTCTACACAATTTATGGTATTTTTTGTTGTATTAATGAAGATTGATTGTTGCTCGACGTGTGTGCATAATTTAACTCAATAGCTCAAAATATTCTGGCGTCATAGTTGGAAAGATTAATTGATCCGCACGTCCATCCGGAGATTATTTCTGAATACGATTCTTCCAACTTTAGGTACATTTTTAAGCCATTGGCATTAAGAGGAGGCTAAATACCGACATTTTTCGTGCGAGTGCGAGAGAGAAGGGATGATAGGGGTCGTGTGAGAGCGAGAGAGAGGTCCGAATGTCGCCTTTAGCCTCCTCTTAAGAGGAGGCTAAATACCGACACTAACACCTCGAAATTGCCATCCAAACTTGCTCTTATACAAATAGATGGAATTGAATAAAATTTTAACAACATCATCAGAACAATGGCAGGAATGGAGCCTCACTAAAATTTTTTCGAAAAACAAAAAAAAATTTACAGTTTCATTTACCACCAAGAAACTGTAATTGAAAAACTTAAATTATTAAACTTTTACTGCATTTCGGGTAAAACCAAGAGTGAGGCTCCATGAAGAACGCCACGATACAAATATCGAGACGTTTTCGACATTATTTTGTCAAAATGACACGCCGTGAGTTTGGATGGCGCATCAAGAGATAAATATCGATAAATTGTAGTTTTATTGAAAAACGAAATGGCGAAATGTAGTTCACAGACGTACGAGTGAGGGCAGCACCTTGGATTCTGACGAGTAACCTATAATATTTAGGGGGCGGGAAGGAGTTCGTTGGCATTTGTTGTAACGCTTTTTAGCCCCTCAATTGATAATTAATTGTTGATTAATTTATCCCCCTCTTAATTGTCAAAATGTAATTAATTTTCATCCACGGTTGTCGGAGAAAGACTGGACGACGACGATACGTCGATAATGTAGGGATTGAATAAAAAAGGTATTTAGCCTCCTCTTAAAGTCTCGAAAAAATACCTTTTTCACGAAAACAAAGCTTCCTTCATGAGAGGATACAAAATCAAAATACTCGTGTGGATCTCCTATGAATAGTAATTTTCTTTTCAATTGTTCAATTTTTTGTTGAAAAGACATTCAATTTGTCCAGATGTCAAGCTATTTCCCGAATAGGAAATAAATGCTTATTAAATGATCACTTCCATACACCTCTTATAGATTGGATTTCAAAATACAGGATTGACGATCAGCGCAGATTCTTCCAATAAAACGGCTGAGTTTTTTTCCCATTAATCGTAAAAATCGTAATTAAGGGGGTCAATTAATCGAGAGAGCTAATACAAGAGGAAGACGAAGAAATGCCACCGAACGAGACTATTGCCGATACCAAAATGGACGAGGTGGAGAATCTCGAAGAAACGAATGATCTCGCTAAGCATAACGGGGACGAAAAATCGTACGAGAATTCAGAAACAAAGGATCATCCGACTGGACCATATGGCTTTAAGACTCCCATTATATGGCCTAACGTTATGCGAATTTTGGGATTTCACATAATGGCGGTTTACGGATTGCTGACTTTTCGCCCCTGGGAACACAAGCTGCTAACACTCTGGAGTAAGTGGTCGTATTTGTGTTATTGCTAAGCGTTGATAACTAATGTTTGTAGGGGGAAGTCCCCTAACGCCGGACGGCACCTATAGTTCCGGACACTGTTGATATAAGCCAAACTAGATGGCAACGACAATAGTTCTCGTGCGTAGTTCGAACAGTGGCCACAGTGGTAGCGGTAGCGCTAGAGAGTTAACCGCAGTGCGCATGCGCGCGTTGTCGAGAGTTGATTTTCGTTTGAGCCGATTAATATTTCGTGTCAGCCGTAATTTTCACACATTCATTGTTTAAGAAAAAGGGGTTTTGCGGCTCCGTTTTTTAGCTTGGGATGCTTTTTGGTAAGTATTCTTTCAAATAATGAAGGTTAAATTTCAAAATGCTTGTGAAATGGCAACGCATTTTGTCATTTAATCTTGCATGTTGAGTCCCTGTAAGTACCGGACACCCGATTTTTCTCCAGTACCGGACGCCATTTTTTTTTCGTTATTGGAATATTTATATAAAACATGTTGTTTTTGTCGTAGTGGTATTTCACTATGATAAATCAGTCAAAAATAATGACGAAAGGAAAATGACCCCAGGAAAATATGAAATAAGCCTCGAAGGCAATAATGACTGGATCCAGTGCGGCAATTGTAAGCAATGGGCTCATGAGGCGTGCGCAGACATTCCGGAGTGTTCCGATGAATATATTTACGATCATTGCAAAATTTAACCAATTTTAATCCATTTTTAAAATCTTTATAGTGGCCGGTACTAGGTGCCACTCTTCGGACTCAACCATTTTAACTATTGAATTCAAAAATATATTTTTCTTAGTTTTACTTTTTTTCTAAATCTGTACTATCATTAATACACCAAAGAAT
>CAMPGC010000140.1:5000-7500 GCA_946863875.1 Alloplasta piceator
TAGATTTGATAAGGTTTCAGGTAACGCAAGGGGCACCGGCTTCACCGGTGTGAGAGGTTTGGCGGCCTCGCGACCCCCAGTCAACCCTCAAGGCCAAGCTGAACTTCGCGGTGACGGCATCGTGGCAGGAGGAGGTTTCGCTCCTGTCTCAAGCGCGGGGACGTCGTCGGACTAGCGATCGGCGATGGTCCGTAAACAACAAGTGCTCGAGGTGGACAAGCGGCTCTGTCGACCGGGAATAACCTTTCCGCATTACTCGTGGGACAAAGATGGGAACAATTAAACAAAAATCGACGAGAAGGAAGGAAGCGAGTCCGGAAGCCCATCCGAGACTAGGAGGAACATCATCCACCGCTAAAGGAGGTAAGGGTCAATCCGCTGCGGAGTCGAGCACTCGTCGGGTCACGAGGGCACACGCGTCCGCGGCTTCGATCCGGGTCCTCGACTACGCTCTCCCTTCCGTCTGCCCAACTCGCGCGCGCTCGTCGAAAAAAGTTCCGTGCCCACGTGTCCCCGAGGGTGCTCCTCGAGCCGCTGGCGTTCCGAACCCAGGGCAGGTTTTCGATCTTGGCCTTCGTGCCATCGTTAGGGTAGAACGTTGCGACGCAATCGTGCGTGAAATCGCGACCGTTAGTCGGCCACCGGTGGCTCAGCGCGAAATTGAAGCTAGGAACGACGAAATCGACGCGATCGCGACCCCCCCTCGCGTTCCCGACCGACAGCCGCCGGCGGCTCGCGAACTCGTCCCGGTTGTCCCGCGTGGCGACCTTAATAGAGTCAGACCCGATAGGGAATTCCAAATTAGGATACTGCAGCTGAACATGCGTCGGTCGGCTGTGGTAACCGGAGAAGTGCGTGAGCTCGTGGCTGCCAAGCGACTTGACGTCCTGCTCCTCCAGGAGCCGTATGTCCGGAAGCAGGCAGCGAGTCACACATTCTACGGATTCGGAGTTAGCATGAAAATCGCCGCAGTGCGCACAGCCAAACCGTGGGCTGCCGTTGCGCTCTGTAACCCAGATTATAGTCTTCTTTTCCTCTCGCAGCTTAGCACGACGCACTGCGTATGTGCCGAAGTGCAGGCTCCCGGCTTCTCTTTCTACGTCGTCTCCCACTACTTTCAGTGGCAAGACGATATAAGGGAGCACCTCAGACACCTCGCTATGGTGCTTCGTTCTCTGAGGGGGAAGAGAGTTCTCATCGCGTTGGATGCCAATGCAAGGTCCAACCTCTGGGGTCCGCAAGCGTCGAATGACCGTGGACGTCAGCTGGAAGGACTTATTCAGGAGTTTGATCTTAGAGTAGAAAATAGAGTAGAACAGGGCCCGACTTTCTGGACGACTCAGGGCTCGTCGTTCATCGATGTTACCCTGAGCTCGCCTTCCATGTCCTCGTTCATTGGGGAATGGAGAATTCGAGAAGATTGGACCACGAGCGATCATCACGCCGTGGACATCAGACTTCGTGTCCCTAGGGCCGCAGGGGATGACGGCTGCCCAGCACTCAGACGGTTCAATGTGAAAAGAGCCGACTGGGAGCTCTTCACCCGGACTCTGAGCGGTCTTTCGGAGACGAGGCTGCAGGACCTTCCTCTCTCTTCAGTGGAGGAAGTTGAGGTTATGGCAAAGACTCTCACCGACGTCCTTACCGACGCCTGCACCGAGTCAATGCCAAGAAAGCGTTACTTTAGGAAGTCCAATCCATGGTGGACTGCTAGGTTGACCACTCTCAAAAAGGGAGTATACCGCCAGAAACGCGCGTACAAGAGGGAACAATCCGAGCCCCGACGCCTTGAGATCCTGCGGGAATACCGTACTTCGTTGCGGGCTTACAGCAGGGAGGTGAGACAGGCAAAGATTGCCAGCTGGAGAGAGTTCGTTACGTCGCACGGCAACGCGGAGCCCTGGGGTTTCGTTTATAAACACCAGGCGGAAAAACTCCGCGTTGAGAAAGTGCTCAGCACGATCCGGCATAACGGTACTGTCACAATGGACATGATGGAAACCGCCAGCTGCCTTTTGAATACTCACGTTCCCGATGACCATGAGCAAAACGACACCCCCGAGCAAAGGGATATACGGGACGGCGCACGCGTCGCCCCCAATACCCCCAATGCTCTTCCCTTCACCGAGGAAGAAGTTAAGAAAATCGTGCGCACCCTTAAAAATAACAAAGCTCCCGGCCCTGACCTCATCGAGGTCGTGGTATTGAAAGCTTCCTTCGCGACAATCTCTGCCCAAATAGTCAGACTCTTTAACGCGTGCCTTCAATGGGGCGTCTTCCCTTCGGCCTGGAAGGAGGGCTCCCTCAGAGTGCTCCTGAAGGGTGAAGATAAAGACGAGAAGGACCCAAAATCATACCGTCCCATCTGTCTCCTCTCCGTCATAGGAAAACTTTTCGAAACCCTCCTTAAAGAACGCCTCGTTCGCACGGCGATGGCACAAGGCAGACTCTCGGACCGACAGTACGGTTTCACACCGGAAAGGTCGGCGGAGGATGCGAT